>OY987272.1:5406264-5707012 GCA_963920665.1 Straminergon stramineum
GAACCCTAAACTTTTTCACAAAAGTAGATTCTATCTATGAAAAGTCTCTTCTTGTTCTATCCACCTATAGCCAAGAAAAACATGATTTTTTTACAAAAAAGTTTAGTATCATTGAAGATTCCTTCAACAAAGTTGCAACAACATGACAATGACATTTGGAAGGTGGGGTTGTTGGAAAGCTTGAAAAGGCCCCCCCAATGAACCAACTTCATAGCTTTGCTACTTTGTCTTTCTCGGGAGGCATTTTAGTGCTCTTTAGAGAACCCATCCCACATCTTGGTAATTGATAAGATATGTTGACCATGGACAAGGAGCCTCATTAATCTTTGTTTGTAAATACTTTGTATACCCAAATGCCATGAAAGACAAATGAAAATGATTGTTGCAAAATTTGATGAACAAGTTTGGATGAGCCTCCACCCTCGGCAAACAAGATTGGATAGAAGAAGGATTAGGAACAAGTTTGTTGTATATTGGTGTTGGGCCAATATGAATTTGATTGAGGATGTTCTATTGTAGGCCTCCAATTTGATTGTAACCCTAAAATTGGGGCATAATGGGTTCCCATTGCATCATGATGTAGTAAAAACTATAAATTCAAGGATTTGCATTATGACAATTTCAATGTGGAATTGGGGGAGAATGTTCAAAAATTGGGTTGAAAGTTCATGATTTTATGACTTCAATGAACACCATGATTCAATTTCTATATTTGACAAAAAAATTATTCAAAATCTTGAGGGACATTTTCCTAGATGCTTTGGAATTACTATTATAGCCATAATGAGAGTTAAAAGAGCGAGTCACATTAGAATCATTCCCTTTAGGGACAACAATGGAAAGTTGATTTGTTTTTGCTTTGATCATCTATAATGACTCATTTTTTCCTCAAAATTTAGTTTACCAAACTACACTTGAAAAATTCTTTAATTTGTTGTTCTATTGCCAAAAAATATTGTGAACCTAATTAATTACTCTAAATAAGGTTGTTTGTTCTGAAACCAACTATCCACCCAATATCATTAAAATTTACTCTATACTAACTACATTTATTATAGAAGGCCAATCAAAGATTCCTTAGTGTTGGAGTGCCCTAAAACCAAAAAAATTGAACATTCCTAGACTTTCAAGCACCTAGAATTGGAGAAATCTTGTATAAACGACTTTAAAAAAATTTAGATTTCTATATAGAAGTCTACACTAGTTGCAAAAGGGGATTTAAAATTTTTGGCCACTTTTATTTTTTTTGAAGGAAGGCAAGTTACTAACTACCAAAAAATTCTTTTTAACTCCTAAAAGACCATGGCCTTTTTTGTCAATAGCCATTCAAAACTACAATTTCTATTGCAAAGAAGAAAAATCTATGAAATTTTTCACATATCGAATTGTATGATCTTGTACTAAACTAATGTCACATTATGGGGAGGGAATTTTGGAAACTTTGACTACATATATTGCAAGATATTTGTATTTAAAGATAAGAATACAAGTTATTTTTGCAATTTGCATGACTAGATTATTTGACTTTGAACCTTCTTAACTTAAACTTTTGCACTATGTACAAAATTTGAAGTTCAAATTTTTTTACAATGGAGAATTGAGTTGAGAGTCAGTTGAAAAAAATCAATAGAAAAAACACTTAATTTTCCATCCTTAAATTTTTTTTAAGTGGAAGTAGACATAAGATAGAAGGAAAAACTAAACCTATATTAATATCTTTAACTAAAGATGAAATTGAAAAACACTAATTCCAATGACGAGATTGTTCTAGCAAGCAAACTAAATAAATCATTTGGGATGTTTTTTCAAATTGCGAAAATTGAGTTCAAAACAAATCCAATATTTTTTTTCTCAAGAAGATTCTATGATTTCTTGGTGAACAGGATGTGCCATAACTTTCACATCATTAATCCAAATGCAATAAATCAAAGTTTTCTATGTAGACACTTGAAATTTGTTTTTTACAAATCATATCATATTTCAAGTTTGTGTGGATTTCTTTTGTTGCTTGGCAAGGTGAAAATTGTGCTTAGGATGGCATAACTATTGTTCTTGGGTACTAATTGAAATGAAAATTATAATCCTAGAAGCTAATGTATTTTCCTATCTTAAGAAAAATTTCAAAAATTTACAACAAAATTTGAGACTGGAAGAGCCTTTCTATCCAAAATCCATTTTGTCCTTTGTAGGGACTATAATTTGGTCCTTCACAAGTTTATTAGATTTAAACATCTTAGTGGGCATCTTCATTACTTTTTTGTATGACAACAAGGCAATGTTGGTCCTAAATTATAGTTTCTCCCTATTCACATCAAAATGAAGGCATCATGAAACTTGACAAATTAAATATGACTCTAGAGTTGAAATTCAATTGTGATTTCAACATAGTATAGAAGTTTGCTTTTAGATTGGCATTCTACAATATTACACCTAACTACAGTGCGGGGTCAAATGACTTTGTTGTCATATGGGGACCTAAGAATTTCTCAAAGGAATGAACATGTTGGTTCATTACATGGTCTACCTCCTAACAAAGGTATCAAGGATGGAATTCTCTATCTAAGGTCTATGAGGCTTTAGTAGGTGAGCCATTCCTAACAAACGCTTAATATACACTAGTCTTTCAATCTAGGGTTAACCTTCTTTTTTCTTCTTCTTGGGCATTCTACAAAAACAAGATACTTTAGATTTTGATTGAATTTGGTTACAATTGACTTTACAACAACCTACAAATCTACCATAGAAGAGCATCTATGCTATTAGATAGAACAAGGGGCGCCCTAAAAAGTTAGGGCAAGCACTGCAAGTGATCTTTTACTGAGCTTCAACAACTCGGTTCCCATCTAGACCCCAAAAGCCTCCCCTTAATCAGCAGTTCACTAAGCATGCCTTTGAAAGCTTAGAAAGCTTCCCCTACCAACAGTCCAACCCGAGCCATTTTGCCTTGCCACTCTACCACCACGCCCATGTCTCGCCATCACCACCAAAATCCCGACACAAAACACAATCAATGCAATGCATTCTCCGACCAAAATGACTCTGCATTTGGATCGCACTGAACATTTTCATGGCCACGCCAAGTTCACGTCCGGAGGTCTGATTTTGGCAAGCCCGGGCTCCCATGTCCCAAGTCTTTGTCGTCCCACCCCACGTTCCGTCCAACAGTGTGGATGCTCGGAAGCAACGACCAGAGGGACATGGCACACAGTAATGGGTCATCCCTATCTTACGAGACCGACAAATACCAAACCGACACTTTAATTACAGAATTGGGATATTTGAATAAGTCAAGCTCCAAGTTCAAAAGCACCAAGCTCCACTCCACCCTTTCGTTATTTGAATAAGAGCTATGCATAGCTGCGGGATTCGAGAAACAGAGCACGCGGAAACAAGACGGCGCATTCAAGTTCTTGTGCGAAACAACGAATTCTTCGTAAAAACAAGGAAAAACTCGTCATGCATGCTCTGCCATGGAAAATTTGGTTGCTAGTCGCAGCTGGAACTTCTTCTCAAGTGCATCAATTCTTCTAAGCACTCGTTAATTTCATGCAACCATTCTTCCGGTCATTGTGAATTCCGAGTCCTGTCTGCAATTAAAAACGACACCAAACCTTTCGCATTTAAGTTGACCGGAATCTCTGCAACCACGCATAATGGAAGTGCCTAGCTTGATCATCAAGTAGGGCGAGTTTCTGGGGATTGCTGTTTGATTATCCTTGAAGAAGATTGAAGAAGTTTGAGCTTATTTAGAATGGTCTGATGTTCGTATGTTTTTGATAGAAAAGACTTTGCGCCAGTCGCGAATTGAAGAGTGTGCTTAGGTGTGGAAAGCTCCAATTTCAGGAACCCAAGAATTTCAGGGTTTGCTATTGCAGATTGCTGCAAATAGGTGAGATTTGCTGGCGGCGAAGTTCTAGCGCCGGTAGCGAGACGTGGAGGTCCTCTGTTGTATTCGGTCTCCTTAAGGGGAAGATTTGAGGTTGAGGGCGAAGACTGCTTGCTAGCGATGGGGCCCAAGCTGAACACGCACCGGAACACAGTCTACGGCCACTCAGAATGGGCGAAGCACAAGTCGCCCTGGCGTCACGGTCGTCAGATGCTGTCCATCTTTTCCTCGGGGATCATCGCGGCGCTGGCTCCCCCTGTCATCCTGTCCACGTTCGCTGCTGCGTTCGTGACCCTGATCAACTATGGAGTTCTCGAGCGCCGACTCGCCAGCTGGGTGCCCACGTTACAAATCGCCATCACGCCCTTCACGCTATTGGCGCCCGTGCTTGCGCTCCTGCTGGTGTTTCGGACGAATGCGTCGTATCAGCGCTTTGATGAGGCGAGGAAGGTGTGGGGTTCCAATGTGAATCGAAGTCGAGACCTCGCGCGACAGGTACACGGCCTTGGCTCTTCTTTTCATTGGCAGAATTGCGTGCTAGTGCCCTATTTCCTTTGGGGATTTTGACAGAATTGCGTGCAATTGCCTTGTTGCTCATCGGGATTTTGATAGAGTTGCGTGCAATTGCCCTGTTTCCCATCTGGGTTTGGACAGAGTTGCGTGCAATTGCCCTATATTCTTTCAGGATTTTTGATAAATTTGCGTGCAATGCCCAGTTTCCCATCGGAATTTCGAAAGAGTTGCGTGCAATCGCCCTGCTTCCCATCGGGATTACGACAGACTTGACTGTAATTGCCCTGTTTCCCATCGAACTTTCCACAGATTTGCGTGCAATTGTTCATCCAGGTTTTCCGGTTCTGAGTGAGATTTGGGGTGACGATTGGGGAACTGGCGTTACAGGTGTTGACGTGGGTGTCGATGGCGGAGGATAAGGAGAAGAAGGATTTGGTGCTGTGGTATTTGAAGGCGTATCCGTATTTTCTCAAGCATCACTTGACGCTGGGAGGCAGCATTGACGAGCTGGCGGACATTCTGCACCCAGGCGAGGTGGAGGCTATTACTCAGGCTCAGAATCGACCCATTTACGTGCTTCAGGTTTGTATTAGCCTTTCCAAAACATTTTCCAGTCAAATTTCTTTGGAAGATAAGAAGAGGTGGCACGTAACCCACTGGGATTCATAGTTATTGGACTCTTATTAAAGTAGTTATGAATTTTTGAATTGGTGGAGGTGCTCTAAACCTTGAAGTCTTCATTGGACTCACTTTGCTAACACCACTTCAAACATAATTACAAATGGACCACTAAATAATTATAGCCAACTTCAATGCTTTTGTAGGAGCATATGTGGCACACCTGTGTTTGCTTTGTATGCAACAAATTCAACCAAAGCTTGTTGGTTTGCGCTTGTTGCTATTCCGTTCTCCGTAATGCTAGATTGATTATTGTGTGGTGAGCTAGGGCTTGTACTATGAGAGATTCTGCGGATATCCATAGAACTTACAATTACAGAATGTAACTGTCATTAGGAAGGGTTGAACGCTGGTGAGAAATTTGAGAAATTTGTTCAACTATAATAGGAAATCATGCTCAGAACCATTGCTTAGAGTACTTATTTTTTTCACTCATATGAAATGCTCAAATTTCTCTGTAAATTCCGTCATAGGAGTGCCTCACTTACTCATTTTCTAGTGTGGACCACAGTATTATAAAACCTTACACGAACTTAAATGTAATGTCTGATATGTAAGGAGTATTACAGTGCTTGAAATATTATAAAATTTGTCGAAACGATGGTGCTTCAGTATTACTGAGTAGTGTATACTTCCAAACAAAAATCAACTCTTTGTGAACACCCACACTAATGAAACAGATGAGTCGAATAATATGAATTAGTGAAGAATGAATGATTGAAATTCTGTGGCAGGGTGTATTCAAATAGCAATGTCAAATCGCTAACCTAGTGCCCTAATTTAATCGGATCGATTGTATCATGAATCGCATGTTTGAGTACTAAAGTTGAACCACTCTAAATTCATTCAAATCAGTACACATGCAACTGACATTGTAGTGCACGGACCTCTAATATTCCTAGTTTTACCACTGATTGATGTTTGTGCTATAATTAAGCAAAAGTGCCGGCATTTTTTCGGCAGGTCATCTCCGAAATCATCAACAAGTGTCGTGTGGGCGAATACGAGAGGGTGTCCATGAATACCAACCTCACCCAGTTCCACGACAACGTGGGTGCCTGCGAGCGGATCTTCAAGACCCCCATTCCAGTTGCCTACACCCGACTGACGTCGCGCGTCTTGATGTTATGGCACTTGGCCCTCCCTTACGGCTTGTGGGATACATGTCGGTGGTTAACCACGCCCGCGACGTTCATGAGCGCGGTGGCCTTGCTTTACATCGAGCAAGTGGGCGTGATGATCGAGGAGCCCTTTTGGATTCTGCCTCTGGACAGTATCTGCAGCGGCATCACAGCGGCCATCGATGGGTTGTGTGTGGCGCAGGAGGAGGCCATGGTGATGATGTGGGGGCTGATGGAGAGCAGCCAAGCGAAACCGAAACAGTCACCTCCACCACCACATGGGAGCGCATTGCACGCGCAGCGGTTGCTCAAGAAGGAGCACATTGTGCTGAAAATGAATCCCAGCAAAGCGGCTGGTGCAGGGCATGGCCTTTCATACTCGGACATGAGTGTTGTCATTCAAAGGAGCCCGGGAAACACCAAGACTAGTTCCTGATTGGTATGATCTCTGTACATAAAAAACTACTAGGGCTCCCCCCTCAGACTACTGTGAACCCTGTCGCTTTTCATTCCTTGAAATAGCGACAAAATGTAGGGCGAGTGAAAAATTTCACAAATGACAAAACATGGGCCGACTTGGCTACTAACATTAGATTATTTTCAACCTCTAAGTGAAAGAGGTTCAGATCTCCGGAATGAAAAATGACAAGATTTGTTGTAGTGTCATTAGTTCTTTTAAATTTTCATTTACTTTGGGCATATAGAAAGGGATCTTGATGAGAGTGATGAAGCTATTTACATCCATGTGCATGGATGAAACCTACAAATATGGATGAGTATACATCTATTCATCCACTTGTGTACATTCATCCAAAAGAGCAATGCGATCCCTAGATTTTGTAGCAAAATTAGTGATTTCAGCCCTTCAGAAAGGAGATAAATATTGTCGAATATTAGTTTGTATTGATTTTGAGCTAATTTTTGCTTAAAAAACAAAACCTAGATGCAAGTTTGAAGGTGGTGTATTTGTACATGCTCACACAAGACCTAGACAAAGAAAGCATTTTAGTTTGAAAATAGCCATGGAGGTGATTTGATGTTATGACTAGACTCCATGAGACATTGGAGCAAAGAGAATTATCATTGAAGGTTCAATACTTCAATAGTATGAAGCCTCGTACCCTACAAATACCCAAACATTTTGGGAGCCAATAATAGTGTAAATTTATGCGTACTTTGTATCTCTAGGTGATTGTAAGAAACATTTGTCCTATTTTCCATCACACATTCTATGTGGAAGTTGTTTTGCACTGTAAGTATTGCAAAAATAATTGAATGATCATGAAATTCAGAAACAAGCTTCCTATAGCAATAGAAAATGTACTAGAATTATTTCAATTTTTTAAAAATTAATTCAATTGGTGAGATTGAATTTCAAATATATGTTACATATACAATTTTGGTGGGTTTTAGTACTATCAAGTACCTTTTTTGAAGAGTTATATTGTTAGATTTGGTGGGCTAGCTCTTCTAATAGAAATACACCTTCTCAAAAGAGGGATTTCCAAAAATATATTCCAAGTGTGTTTTGAATTGACCTAAAGTGTGCTATATTCAAGTTGAATATTTATGTTGAATGAAAAATGTTTTTTTTAATTCTAGCTTTAATCTTCCTTCTTTTCTCTTAAAATAAAATTCTCAAGTTCATTTTCTAATTAAAAAAACCAGAAATGTAGAAATGTGAAAGTCTGATTTTCTAGTGTAAATTGTAGCTTGTGGCTCAAAATAGTATTTTAGGGTACTCAAAAAGACTCAGGTATTTTAGGAAACTACTAGAAAATCCAATTTTTTTGTTGATTTGATTGTGTTGATTAGGTTCACTTTTTTGTTGATTTGGACAATAATTTGTTAATTTGAACAAAAATCAACTGAAAAGTGAACCAAATCAACAAAAATAATTGGATTTTCTAGTAGTGCACAATCAATAGTACTTGTAGGAGCCTATAATGCTTCTAATCTACCAATGTAAATTTTTTTTATGGCAAATTAAGCATTGCCATCCATCCTTGCCATCCAATGATGAGTATCATATGTTGTTGGAATAGTATATCTAAAATCTAATCAAACCATCTAGATTTCATGTTCTATACTTCTAATAGACTTACTAAAGGTGACTTGTAGTACAAAAAGTTCTAAGAGGCTAAAAATAAAAAACGCAACAATACTACAAGTGTTTCTTGCAATCACCCCTCCTTGCAAATTCCAAATGTTTGAAAGTATCCTCATTCCATGTGTTGGCATCTTCTTATGCTAGAGACAATCATTGTTGCTACTTTGGCAATGCACACCTCATGTATAAAATAATTTTTCTACCATTGCAAACATTGAATATTTCAAGGCCCACATAACAATCTAGAAAATCTTGATGAGCACCCTTAGAATCATGACTTTTAACTCCTAAATGCCCAACACCTTTTTTGAGTTTCTTGGAGTTTGCTCTAAATTCAACAAAAAGTCAAAAGTTCTTATAAGTTTCATCAGGTTTCTTTGAATTGTAAACATATGAATTCAACCATAAGAATTTATGGATCACATATGAAAAGAAAACATTACAATATCACTTATAGATTGAAAAATTATAATGTTTGACCATGAGGGTGTTTGAGACCAAAATGTGATGCCTTGAACATTCAGGGGTTAAC
This sequence comes from Straminergon stramineum, assembly GCA_963920665.1. Classification (NCBI taxonomy): domain Eukaryota; kingdom Viridiplantae; phylum Streptophyta; class Bryopsida; order Hypnales; family Calliergonaceae; genus Straminergon; species Straminergon stramineum. The sequence continues at coordinate 5,415,105 of OY987272.1, forward strand.
ACCTTATTTTGCAAACTTAATCCTTGAATTTTGGGTTGGTGACTGTGGAAATCATCCCTTTTGGCAGTGTATGCCATCATTTACTTTAAAAAAACCCAAAGCAGTGCTCATTGGTGGTCAAACTATTGTGCATGATCTCCCTTTTTGCACAAATTTTCAAGGATGAACAACTGCAGTTATGTCCTACACGGAAAGATTCTTTGTCATTCATTGACCGAAAAACAGCCACAACATCGTTTAAGGGTTAAACTCAAATTGAACAAGTGAGAGATCCTTAAGCCAGTGACTCATTGGCTTCACATGCTAAAGTATGTCAGAGCTCTAATTTTTCTTGATTTACTTTGATTGGCAAGATTTGCTGTAAATTATTCGGAATTGGCACTGTCCAAACAAGATACTATGCCACCACTATTCAAGAATGTGCCCCAGGGAGCCAACCGTATACAGAAAATTTCAGAGGTAGCGCTGCAGCTGCAAGGTCGGTTACTTTCTCACTGATCGGCTTCTTTCCCTCTTCCTGAAACGCTCCAGCATAATTTCATCAGTGGCAGCTTGCCTCCCATTCCCCACATCCAGAATGTCGCCAGAAGGATCAATAGCTGCCCCTCGCCCAACGCCTTCAGCCCCCTCGTAGCTTTTGTAGAAGTCAGGATGATCTGTTAATTATGAAAAAATATATCAGAAGAAGGATTAGCGATAGACATTTCCAAATCCAATGGAACAAGTTTGCACTTGCACAACATACATAGCGATGGAGCTTAAAATTTCCAGCACCTGGAACGTCAAGTCATATAAACGATTAACTCTTCTGGGGATTTTTGCACATTTTTGCTTATATCTTGGTACATATATATATTATCTGTCAATTTCATCAAATTGGGATCATAAAGAAAGGTCATCTCTTACAGATTCAAGAATTGAATTGGATGAATCAAATAGTATCTAGACAAAACATTGGCTTGAAGCACTCTATTCATCATCCAAAATATAAATGTAGGAGCCCTGAGGGGTTAAGACAGATACAGTTCATGCGTTTTCTTCACAGGCACGTTGTCTCTATCCCAGGAGGAGAGACCAAACACTGGTTTGAAAATGTAGAAAGTTCTAGTATCCAATGGCAATAGGTCGCATTAAAAGCAGTAGTAGGGGCCATCGTTTCAAAGGAGTCTCTTTTGTCTAATAGAATTGTAAGGAATAGTGCCGTTCTAAGATAGTCAAACAAGTTTTCAATTACTGAGGATTGTAATGAGGACTATGTGGAATAAAATATATGAAAACTATACATTTATATTTGGGTTAGACAGTGGCGATTAGCTGCTTCTTTACTTACCAATCCGAAGTTTCTCAGCATACTCCCGACCTCGATGAAAGTAATCAGCGCTGTAACTGGCGGGTATGCTGGACCGAGTCCTGCCACGACCTACAAATGGGCGCTTATCCTGTAGTTGCTTCTTTGCAGCCTCTGTTTCTTCAATGTTCTTGAGCTTGTACCTGAACCATGTGCAGCATTAGTAGTTAGACCACTTAATTTTGAATTAAAACAAGAGTGTGAGCAAACTTCCCCAGTCACCAACTGACCAAAGAACTCACTCAAAGGGTAGTTGCACTTCAGCGATTCCAGTTGTCCATTGTGTGGAGCTCTCCTCTGCGTTTCTTCTTCTGACCTGGACAATTCAAATACGCTAAAGCATCACAACTCAGCAAAACCAAAACAACACACGCAAAAATCAACTCAAAATTTGGACAAAATGATTCTTTACAAGAGAGGTTGACCCCTCGGAGATGATATCTTTGAACTTTGGTATTCGCAAATGCACTAGGGTCCTCTATAGTTTGGATAGGACTTCAGTACCTAAAGAACACTGAATCTAAACAACGGATCCTCTACATCACTGTCCCTGGAAATATCTGAAACTGAAGTAAAATAGAACACAAATACAAATGTCTCCTAAACATGAGTCAAGGTTCACAAAACATATAACAAACCTTCAGATGCTCGGGTGTGACATACAGATCATCTTCTGGTGATTTCACTTCTTCTTCTACGATACCTAGTTCCCTACCCCTCCTTTTCGCCATCTCCTGCTCAATGTATTGCAACCTGACGCAGTTGTAGTATGAGAGCACCCACATTACAATTAATTTGAAATGGCTATCGGCAATCTAAATTCACAGCTAAGTTTTGTTAAGCAGGGGTCCTTGGAAAAGCAGATCTTCCCAGAGTCCTAGTAGCATAACGAGACATAATAAGACTGTCAAATGAAAAGATATTGAGTAATAAAAACTTTAGAACATACTTGGAAACATTAAGAAATACTAAATTGACTTTCAATCCTATAATTTATAGTCAATGTTTCTAACATGTATCGTGTTATTCTTATTTATTAAGGTTATAAAAATCCACTCTCTTCAGAACTTTGGCAAAACAGAATCAAAACATGAGTTTGAGAACAGTGTTAGTTTTCGGTACAACTAGAGCCAGTACTTTGAAAATTCATCAGTTATTCAAACGGTGCCCAAATAATGCACGCTGAAGTGCGTTGGAATCCTCTTCCAGTTTCCAGTAAGATCCAGTAAAATAATGTTTAATGATAGTAAGTATGCCCCGTTGTAACTAGTGACGATTACAGGTGCGCATACCTTACAAGGTGTCGATCGACTCACATGTTGGGATCTTCGATGGTCACAGCAGTTTCTTGAGCAAAGGTGTCTTGCAGTACAAGCTCCTCCTTCTCCCCCTCGATCTCGCCCTTGTCCGCCACTTTGGAATTGGCTCCTCCAACAGGCTGCGCAAGCTGGTTGGCCACAACTCCAGACCTCCGTTCCCTCTGCTTCTGCAGAAACCTCACCTCCTCTAATGTGGATCTGCTACTCAAATGAAACGGAAACACATCTATATCAACATCATCAGAAAATTCTAAGCACAACCGAGTCATATCACTACTGCAACCCCCCGTTGAAACATGTTTTAAGAAGCAAAAACATTAAAAAAAAAAATAACAGTTTCAGTCCGTTTCACATATTATTTTTCATTTGAGAATAACCACTTATCATTTGGTCTTGTTGAAGCTATGTGGACCGATCGCGCACCTTCTACTAGGAGTGTTGATGAGTGGTATGTGAAAATCCAAAGCATGAAATGAAGGAAAAAGAGCTTACAAAAGAGCCCTTACTTTTGCATAGAGCATACCGGTATTGCAGAGACCTCCATGTTCAACTGCTGATTCCAAAAGCCCACCTCGTTATTCAGGATTATGTTTTATTCAAGAGAAACATGATTCCACAAAGGGAGACAACATCAACTAAACCATTGATAATCACCAAAAGATGCTTTGATAAGCAGTTTGTGAAATCCTCTATCGGAATGTTGTTCCAACCTCCCAGTTGATTGATAAAACATCCGATGGTTGTTTTTCAAATGTTGATTTCTTAGTATTGTTTCAGCACAAGGTTTACACTCGTATATCACAAAGATCTCATTAATTCTGAACATTCCTTCATCCACACGCATCCTTTAGTTAGTCCTTTGTAAGGTTGTATCCTATACTTTGAAAATTAGAATATACGGTACATTGCATCTGGCATGACCCCTGGCCCAAGACTAATTTCTTTGTTTTCTAAACTTAAATTTCATCACGCATTCTTCTACTCCCATAGAGCTCTTCGTAGCTCATTGCAATGTAATTAATGGCAAGAGTCCAACCATCGTACAAACCTTAGCTCAACATTTAATGTAATGAGAAATGTAAATTCGGATGCTGAGCAGACTCGTTAAACAAGATGACTGCAAGAAGAAGAAAAGAAATAGAAAACTAAATAAAGGCTTCTGACTGAAATCCTCACCTGACTTCGTCGTCATCTTCAGGTTGATCGTCCCGTTCCAGGATGTTACGTTTCCGAAACTGCTTCACCATATTCGCTTCCCAAAAGTGACCTGAACTGGAAATGTGCAACGAAACCCTATTCTCATGATTCCTCCGACCAAACTAAACCCTAAACTATTTTACTACATGCATCATTTTATTGTCAAGGTTCGTTCAATTTACTCTGTAATGGTGATTGATGCCTTCTGAATTGCAACCCTAAAATCTAATACACTGAATTTTTTGGAATATTCGCTACCATTCCTCGACCTTTGATTCGAAAACTAAAGCAGCAACATCGCAGACGAGGTTAGCTTACCGAAATTGTTGAACTCAGTTGTTGGCCTGCAGTTGCTCATGAGACAGCAGCAAAGACAACATGGCGACGTAGATGCAACTGATCGTTGACAGAAACCGACGTGCGTCGACGAATACGTAAGTTTTCGTCGTTTGGACTACATGATTTGTCCCAAGAGTGTTTATGACACGACCAAGGTCACACTCTTTAGAGTTAGTGCAAGTTGGAATATTTTTGTATTGTATCAATTTTCAGTAAGATGAAATTTTGAGGTGACACTCATTTTTTTAGATGACGCTATTTTTCCCCTCATTAATAGCTCAAAGCAATGGTCACTTTTTTAAGCAATTATTCTTGGTTAGAGCAATTTTACTGAAGGTTTTTCATTGTAAAATAGATATGACTTTAATTAAAAGTGTCAATTCAACAATTTAACCTTGGAACATCTAGACTCATATCCCAAAGTGATGATTTGCAAAAACTCATTATAAAGTGCCATTTGGAAGCATATTTTAGAATTGATATACAAACAAAAGTTTTAGATGGAGAGTTGTAGATTCCATTTGTATGGTGAAATTCACCAATGCTATCACCAATATTTTTTTTATAAATTTTGAAAGGAAAATTTCAAAATTCCTTCTAAATTTGATTACAAGAAAAATATTATCATTTTTTGAGTAAATTTTTTTGGAATGGATTTGAAATGAGTTTCTCTTGACATGGTGATTTTTTGAAATTTTTGTGCTCTTAAAATCTATGAACTAATTTTGGCAAATCTTGTTTTGAATTAGAGTCAATGCAATTTTGGCTTGGTCAACCACTTGACATACTTGAAGATTTGTAATTTTAGAAAAATAGATACTCTAATAACACCAAATCCAACCTTTAGATAGGACAACAACTTGATAAATTATTTCCAAAAATTAGGAGGACTTTCATCCAAGCAATAATGAGAAGATATATATGACTTACAGTTTCACTCTATTTGTTGTCCATTTTTTGGACATCGAAGTGCTCCAACGGTAACTTAGTTTATACCTGATTTTTTTCATTTTTTTTTGTAAAATTTAACTTATACTTCTAAAGAAAAATAATTCTTTACTTTAATAACATGAAAATTGATTATAAAGAATGATTATCTTTTAAAGATACAAGGATTGTTGGGGATGAATGAAAAGATATGTAGACAAACATTGGTGTAAGGCACTATGTTCATTATTCAAATATAGATGTCAAAGTGTTTGGGATTAAGACAAAATAGATTGTCAATCAAGCTTCACTCATGGCATGGCAATTGTGTTTGCCAATGACAATTCTATGTTAATAATTTAGTATTCATTCTTCAGAAGATTCTTTATTATACATAAAGATATCTATTTTGTCCTTAAATATATCATTTGACTCATACAAGCTCTCCTTCATTCTCTCCTAGTCCCTATTTGATTCTTCCATCATCATTTTTGATATTCTCATTAGATGAAATTTGAGGGCATGAAGAGGCCGCAAGTTATTTTGAGTTCCCAAGTTGTGGGAATTCACCACATCAATAGTATGATGTGGCACAATCACTACCATGTCAAAAAGTAATATTATTTTTAATTATTTAAGAAAAATTAATTCAGTTTTTAGTTTATTATTACTATTTAGAAATTTTGGCGAAAAAAATTTTCATTTTTTTTTTCCAAAAATTTAGAAATTCAGCCCATTATGGGTTGGTTCCCAATTTGTAGCAACACATGGAACAATGCAAGGAACAACCCTGCAATAGGCTCTTGAAGCCCTCAAGTGTCCTCTAATGTGTCAAACATTCTACTATATGCTTAGCTTGAATTCTACCAAAGGATGCTGTTCTAACTAGTTCAAGAATGCTATGCAATTATATAGTCAAAATTTTATGTTATTGTATTCACGCACCCCCAATTCAACTTTGTCGACAATTGAAGAAAACAAGAATAGTGTAACCATGAGGCTCCATCGTAGGTTAATTATTGACCAATTGGACCCCACATCCCCACTCCAACCAAACCCCTAACCATGTTGTGCAATGTGAATGTGGTTTTAGATAGGATTTGAAAACTAAGATTCTGAAACCAAAGTTGATGCCATAGTCTTTGTCCTTCGGCATAACCATTAAAAATTGAGAGAACACAAATAAAAAGTCCTCCCTTTTGAACCACACTTATCGACTCTAGACCAAAGGGAAGGAGGCTTTTCAGACATATGTTGTTTGCAAGGTGGTTTTGAATAGATGCCTTACTCAAAAACAATGGAGCCAGAGTTTCAGGAACGAAGCCTCTTGTAGTATAGCTGCTTGCTTTCCTCTCCTCTTTAGTCTTCACTCTGGAAGTCTCTCTACTTTCTTTTCCCCGAAGTACTTTACACATTGAGAAAACAGAATAGAATGAATTCATGAGCAATCTGAAAGTACAGAGGAATTCATCACTTCCCAAGTGCCAAGTCATGTGCAAAGATCGATGATGGTGGAAGAATATCCATTCAACGTTCTTCAACAGTGCCAACTGATCAGTACGTCGTCCCTCTCTTTGTCGGCAGTACATGAGATGCAATGAACAAATTTCACCCGTATTACCGATTTGTACAGGACAATCATTTTCATTTACAACAGTCACCCTCGGTGAGACTCCGTCAATCGAAAGCACTTTAGCTTCAAAAAGCCGCTGTATAGTACCTTTGCCAGAGGCACTAAAAATTGAGATAACACAATTACACAAATGAAGAGGCCCCCTCCCTTTTGAACCACATTTATTGACTTAGACCATAGGGGAGGAGGCTTTGCAGACATATGTTGTTCGCAAGGTAGTTTTGAATAGATGCCTTACTCAAAAACAATGGAGCCGGAGTTTCAGGAACGAAGCCTCTTGTAGTATAGGTACTTGTTCCTCTCCTCTTTAGTCTTCCCTCTGGAAGAGTCTCTCTACTTTCTTTTCCCCGAAGTATTTTACACATTAAAAAAAACAGAATAGAATGAATTCACGAGCAATCTGAAAGTACAGAGGAATTCTTCAGTCATCACTTCCCAAGTGCCAAATCATGTGCAAAGATCGATGATGGTGGAAGAATATCCATTCAAAGTTCTTCAACGGTGCCAACTGATCAGTACGTCGTCCCTCTCTTTGTCGGCAGCACCAGAACGCAATGAACAAATATCACCCGTATTACCGATTTGAAAAGGACAATCATTTTCATTCACAACAGTCACCCTCGGTGAGACTCCGTCAATCGAAAGTACTTCAGTTTCAAAACGCCGCTGTATAGTACAGTACTGGGAAATCTAATGCAAGCGGACCCTACCGTGATTGCAGCAGACACTGTTCTGTCGAAGTTATTGAAGTTACAGCGGAGCTACCCATGTAAGTTAGTGCCGGTCCTCTCGTTCATTTCCTTGTAGCTTCCCGTCCTGACTCCTCTACACAATCATGTAAAAATTTGTGGGGGCCATTCGGATGTGCTCACCCAACAAGAGTAAATAAAGTTGGAAGTTATTTTAAGATTCTCTAAATTATAGGAGAGTTGCAAGGAACAAGCTAAAAAGGTGAGAGAGAAGCACTGTTGATTGTCAATTATAGTTTTAAAAAATAGAGAAGGGAGCTTGTCAAATTGAAAGACCTTAACAGACAATCTTGACAAACATGCATTTTCTAGGAGACCCATCATCTATCTCCATGACACGTTGGGAAATACATAACATTATTAACAAACGTTCAGGTCCTTTTTGCTCCCCCACAAAGTAGGACCTTTTAGCATTGCAACTTCGTAGTCAACCAATGGTATGAGTATTGATTGAAACTTCCCAACCAACTAGTGACTCTTTGCAAATTAAACTAAATTCTTTCCTAGGGATCTAAGAGGGATTATCTCCAAGGAAAAATGGCTTAGGCTAGTTAATAATGTTATGTATTGCTAAACATATGAATCATTTTGTTCCTTCTAAAATTGCGATTTAGAAGGTGCATAGAAATAGGTTATTAGAGGAATTTAACTATTAAAACATACCCCTCTACTATTTTTCCATCATAGCATGGTGCATTGCAATTGGAATAGAAGAAACTTGAGAGTCATAAACCCAACCTTGCTTGCACTCTAAGAGAAACATAAAATTTTTAGACCTAATGCTCCAAATTCCTCATAAGAGAATTAAGTTTGAGAATCAAATCTAGAATGATTATAAATTGAGCCCTCAATTGATAAATGAGGACACAATCTAACCCTCAATGTACACTTCAACAAAAGTTTGGACCATCCAAGCCTTATGTAATATACAACAAGGCTCTTCTATCTAAACTTCAACAATACTTTGAACCTTGGGGTGGCAACTCTCATATCGTGCAAGGAGGACCGAGGCTAATAAGTCATTTAAAGATTACTTATGAACTTATCATAAGTATATGATAAGTGTATCACATGTTTGAAAATAACACTCATATAATCATTGGGACAAATATAACCTTGAAAATTAATTAAAATCAAATCTTGATTAAATTCAAGAACAATCACTATCATAACTCCTCATATCTTATTAACAATGAATAAAAATGGGATGTCTTCCCCTCTCTTCCATGTACAAATAAGTTTTCTCATTATAGAGTTGTCAATTGATTGACTTTTTGAACAATATAATTATCATATTTTAAGAAGTTATATATTTTTTCAGAAGCTCTTGAAACTACTTATTCTACTATCCCTGCATTAAATTAGGTTGTTTGTTTGTTTTGTTTGTTACGGTGAAGTCTTTGGAACCGTGTCACATTCTTGGTACTGTTAAAAAAGCTCTTTGGGAGGAGGGGTGCATGGACTTTGTTTCTTGGCATGCAGACTCACAGCAAAGCAGATATTGAATTTTCGAAGTTTTTTCTGCATGAAAAATTTACTTTTCCTCTTATTCTGGTTGTCAACAGCTGGAGGCACACTAGTATCAATAAAAATAAGAAATCAGAATACTTTGAGTTTAGTAATTATAGGAACATCTATGAGTCTAATAAAAGTACAGACTTATCATACGGGAGTTACCACTCCAAGATTGCCTACTGGGATGCAAGCCTAGAGCTTGGACCATCCTGTGATTTGTAACTAAAGCTCTTCTATCTACACTTCGACAAAACGTTTGACCCAACCATGCCTCAAAGTCTGGAAAACCAATGACTAGAGCTTGGACCACCTACACCTAAAGTTTTGGAACACCCCTGCCTGAGGTTTGAACCATGTACGCCTAATTATAACGGTTGAACCAAAAGATTTTGGATCATCCAGGCCTGCCTAAAGTTCTGGACCATCCTGCAATATATATACCAAATGAATACCAGTGCTCAATTTATACTGCGTTCAAAGTAGCTTGAAAATCCAGGGTAAGTGGAATTCAAGCAGCTGGGACCCGAGTTTCAGCTTGAAGATGACACTCGAGCAGCAGCACAAAAGCACAAAGAGACACGTAACTTGCAGAATCGAGACCCTCCTCGAAACATCTTCAAGAGGAGACATCATCTAGGGGTAGCTTTGTATGTAATCTGCAAGTAGGATTCCCAATTCTTGCGTTTCAACCTCTGGAATCCTCCTGGCTGGTTAAGCCACTCTCGCCTTGATCGTCTTGCAGAATCGAGTCGAAGTAGGATCCGCCAAGCTCATCCTGAATGTCTGCCAACAGCCCTCGCACATTGATCACTTCGTCTTCGTCGCGATCCAGGGCTTCTTCAATCTGGTCACGCACTTGACTCCCGAGCTGCTCCTCAATGGCTGCTAGCAAGTCACGCACGTTCGTCCATTCCGGCAGATTCTCCAGCGAGAAATCCTGTGCTACCTGGCTACTGTCATCAGCCATTGTGACAGAGCTAGCTAGTTTCGAACCGACTCTTCGTCCTTGTTCTCCTTCAAAATCTGTTTAGGGGTGACAAAAGGAGACGCTCCAAGGAAATAGTGCTGCTGCAGTTGCGCCGGAGGATGTTTGACTGTTGGAAAACTTCGGGAAGTAATTCTAAACTTCCAGCAGCTGTAAAGTTATGCTGCCTGATATTAACCAAAAAAAAGCTCTCTCGTTTTCAATCTGATTTCGTAGTTAACAGTATCAGAATCGAGTAGTACTGCAATAGTGCGTCTACGCTACTACCTTATCAAAACTGCGTCTACAATCGTGGGAAATTTCAAACCAGCACTCGCTATAAAAGTATGCTGACATTAACAAAAATCTCACTCGTTTGGACTCAATAAACTTTAGCAGAAGCGACTGGCTGATTTTTGGAAGAAACAGGGGAAAACAAGAAATTCAGTTACCCTAGTCTTATCAATTCCAGCATTTATCCCCGCGAACAGATTCTTCCTTGCCAGAATTTTCACGTCAAGTACATAACTCTACTATCAAGTCGCAAACTCTCAAGACTGAGAAAACGCCCTCCAGAACTCCTCAACTGAATCCATCATAGCAGCAACTGTAACACCACTCAGTCTCTTTCAGGCGTCCGGACTGAATGCGAAAATCAAAATTAAGAGTTTGTGAAGTTGCAGCAGCTTTTAACGGTGGAGCGCTACGTCCTTCTGAAAGCAGCTTGGGTGCCGGCAAATTCAAATCTGTCGGACTTACAAGCAATTTCAAACCCAAATCTCGTTCAAAACCCAAATTCTCAGTCAAAACCAGAAAATTCCCGTCAGCAAACTTGGAGTTCGAAAGTTCGTTGAATTGTGGGTTCGTTGCGGGTGTTGCAGCAGATGTTTCCAGTTGCGTGCTCGACAAGATATAGGCCCGCCCCCGTTTGTAGCCCAGTGACGGAGTAGGTAATTGGAAACCCTATTTTGGGGCTCCGCAACAAACGGAGGCGACAAAACTAACCATCTGTAAGGGCACATTCATTGGGGATTTCAGTACTTGCCGCGTCTGTTCTGATGCGACTGCGCCACGGTTTGCGGGATGAGTTGCTTCCCGGCTGCTTTCAGCACCAGGTAATTTTGGAAGGATGAGCGAGGCTTTCCAGGAAGCTTCCACGGGGCGGGCCTAGAAGCTTCCACGCCGTGGAGTTGACTTTCTAGTCCATTCCTTGCTTAATCGAGATCTGACTTTTTCTTTTTCTTTTTCCCTAAATTTCTTTTCCCTAAATCCTCTTTTCTCTTCCTTTTCCTTTTGTTTGTCTTTTCTTTTTTCCCTCTGTATTCTTTGGTCCCTACTTTTATTTCCCTTCTTTATCTTTTCTTTTTTCCTCTTTCGATGTTTTGATGTGCCTTTGCTTCATTGCTCTTTCTGAGGATTCCATTAACCCCTAAATGCCCAAGGCACCAACATAAGGTAGAAACACCTAAAAGTGTCTCCTTTCCCATTCATGCATAGAAAAGTCCCCTTGAATTGTCCCTAGGCTTTCATTAATCCCTAGAAGACTAGCCTTGTGTTTTGGGCTATATAGAAATTTTAGGCAGGTATCACTAGTAGAAAAGTGCATTACCTTCAACAAAATCCAGGTGACACATTTTTTAGTTTTCTGCCCCAAAATGCAAAATTTGAGTTAAATATAACGCAGTTTTCTAGAATGCCAATCATTACGAGGTTCTAAGATACGAATTAAAAGTTATGGCCAAGAGAAGGGTCATGGTGAAGGCATGACACCACTCCCAATAAACCCGAATCTTTGGAGGGCCATAACTTTGTGAGAACTTGTCCAAATGGGACAAGTGAGTAGTCCATAGGCATCTACTCATCACTTATATATTCAAAATGGGCTCACATGTGGAATTTGAATCCCTGAACACAAAGTTACACCGTTTGGAAGTCCAAACGGAGTTGGAACTCAATGATTTCGGTTGGAAATGGGTGGTCTTCCAAAACCCAAAAGAGTTTGGGAAGTTCCTTTGACCCACAAGAGGGGGGTTGCCAAATACCACAAAGAGTACTATAGGAGAGGTTGGTCTCCTTCCTTACTCCCTTTTGGAGCTTTAGTGAGTCTTGGTCATTCAAAGTTGGTAGTGCAACTTCACCATCGGCTTCAAGGCACCATACACTACAAGGAAATGCAGTTCAAGATAACAAGTTTTTAATAGATAATCATCCAAAATGACAATAGCCATATTATTGCTACCTCATCTTGTCAATGTGTGAGAACTTGTCAATTTTTTGTCAAGTTGTTGTCAAATTTGTAATTGATGTTTAGTTCTCTTTTCTCTATTTGCTAAAAACCGAAAGATTCCATTAGGTTTTTTATACATTTATCTTTTCACTAATTGCCATAGATATTTTAACTAGACTTATGTATAGACATCAAGCTCTCTGTATATAGTTGGAGTGGTAGGAGGTAGAATAACTCATGTGGAATATGTCATTTAGAAGTTGCAAGAGCTCAACCGCTTATAGTTAAATTTGAAATAGAATTTGTATTAAAATTAGAATTTTAGACCTCATTTAGGCATAATAAAATAATTTTTCAAAAAAAAACTTTGAACTAAAAAATTTGGAAAATCAATTCAAGTTTCATGTCCAAAAATACGTTTAATATTTTGATCCTCCAATCAAAAATTATGGACAAATTTCAAAGAGAATGTTTGAAAAGGTCAAAACAAAATTCCCTTCCACCACCTCTTTAAAATTTGTTCATAATTTTTGATTGGAGGATCAAAATATTAAACATATTTTTGGACATGAAACTTGAATTGATTTTCCAAATTTTTTTAGTTCAAAGTTTTTTTTAAAAAGTATTCTACTATGCCTAAATGAGGTCTAGAATTCTAGTTTTAATACAATTCTTATTTCAAATTTAACTATGAGCGGTTGCGCTCTTGCAATTTCTAAATGACATATTTTACATGGGTTGTTCTACCTCCTACCACCCCATGTGTATATAGAAAGCTTCTCTTCTCTTATCAAATCCACAAAACATAAGTAGTTCATGAAGTGTTGTGAAGCAATGGTAATTGGTTGTGCTATATATACATTTTTTATCAATATAATTATGATGGTTAAAAATTCAAAGCAATTTCCATTTTGATATTCTTTTGCAAAAAATGGGGACACTTGTAACCATTGATTAGGTCATCATGTCAACATGGCAATGGGACAATTAACAAAAAGTGTATTATGGAATACAAGTTGACAAAAATTCTAGCAAAGTGACAAAATACTTGACTAAATTTTGTCAAATTATTGGCCAAATCTATAGGTTCCCACTGACAAAGCAATTGACAAACTTTTGTCAATTTTTTGTCAAATAGGGCACAATTTTTCTTGTAGTGATGGGACACTTGTGTGGGTGTCCCAAGGCACTGGTTGGATGGAGTCCTACTCCTTGCTAAGCCATTTATAATATGTCTCGCGTTGTGAGTCCCAATTAGTATTGGTGTGAAAGTAACAAATGCACAACAAGCCTAGTATAGAGTGGGTGACAACCAAGGGGGTTTAGAATCGTCAGAAGTAATGCCACCATGAGTCTTAGCATAATTAGATAGAAGATTCACCTCATGCCACCAAGCAACATGTTAGGTGTCATGTGCGAGGTGGTGCTAGTAGTCCCGGGGATTGGAACTTAGTAGTATGAGTTGGAAATGAGAACTAATGTTGTGGATGCGTAGCATGTGCGGTGTTAGTTAGTTTGGGCCCAAGTGATACTCGAATTGAAGCGTGGTGAGCCCTGAAAGCTGTAAAGGGCTTCTATAGGCTATTTGGAGCTATAAGGTGTTACTAGGGCGGCAACATAATAAATGGATTGTTCATATTGGCAAGTTTGAATTTCAGGTCCACCTATGTGACAATTTTAGTGGTCCAAAAAACTTCCACTTTGAAAATTGATAGAAAATTCATGCCATGTTTGAAAATTCTAAATATATTTTTTAAAAATTCATGATTTTCAATTGCTAATACTTCAAAAATATTTTTGCTAGCAACTATAGTAAATTGCTTATATTGACAATTTGAGGTGCTTCCACTATATTTGTTTCTGAAGAAAACTTTGAAGTAAAGCTAAGGTCAATGAAAAGGTACTTTCCTAGAATATATGGAAATTTTTTTCTCCTTGGCAAGTGGAGTGCAATAAGTAATATCATGAGGAACTCAAATTTTTTTGCAAAACAATTGTCATTTGTTATTAACCCCTAAAGTCCCAAATTTTCTTTGAGGAACAAAATGGATTTCAAGTAGGCTCATGTAATCTTAAATTCTTATTTTTGTTTAAAACACATGGATGTAACCTTGATTTTTGAGGTGATCTTCTAAAATGTTTTCATAAGATAGAAAACACATTAGCTTTCAAGGAATATAATTTTATTTCAATCGGTGTGTGAGAGCAAAGTATATGCCACAATAAGCTTAAAATGGAGAGGCTAGGTAACCAAAAAAAATCCACAAAAACTAGAAATAAATTTTCAAATTTTTTCTCTCTTAGATTATATTTTTGTCTACACAAAAAGCTTTAGTTCATTCCATTTGGATTAAGGTAGAAGCACCCAAATGTAACACTAGTCATTCTCTACCACCTAAAAATCAACTTAAATCCAAAAGCAAGTGGACCCAAAGTAGACAAGTAGGGTTCTAAAGTAGACATGTGGGGTTCTAAGAAGTTGTCACTTTTCCAAGAAGTGGCCAATCACCCACATATGATCCAAGCTTACAATGTATCACTTTCTAGGTGTTTCCGTACTCACTTTGGTATTAGTCTAGTGTCCACAATAGGTGAATCTAGGAAGTTCTTTTCAAAAATTCGTGTAATATTCCTACAAGCTTGGAAAAATACAAAACCAATTTTGTTGGTTTCATAAACCATTTCCTAACACACGCACATCATTTCTTTTTGTGTATGCACCCTCCATATCAAGAGATTCAAAATAAGTGTCACAATTAGGTGCTTCTACCTTAGTGATGTGAAAATTATCAAGCTTCTTGTTTGGCATGCAATCCTAATAATTTCTTGAGAAATAATGTATTGGATTTGTTTTTGAACTCAATTTGCAAGAGAAAAAAATTCCACAAAGTTCCGATAAAAACATTTTGCGAAGGAGAGGCATTGCGTTGCTGGAGGCGGAGTGACCTTAGCAGCGGTGCAACAGCTTGGGGGATTTCAACAATGAGGTGCAACAGCTTGGGGGATTTCAACAATGAGGTGCGTTTGAATCACTTTTTCTGTCATAATTTGCTGCCATTTTCTGGGTTTGTTGCAATCTCGAAATTGAAAGAGAGCGTTTCATTCCCCCCGAACTGACTCCCATCACTGGCACTTTCACAGATGCGTTCTAGCAAATTCGTGCAATTTTAAGGTTTAATGTGCTCCCATCTGTTGTTGCCTTATGTCACCCTGTGAGGTACGTGAAGGTTTTTCTTACTTACCATGGCATGTGGATCGGACGTTGGTGTTCTTCTTCAACGTCCAAGACACCCTGTGAAAAGCAACTCAGATTCATATCTTTCACTCCCAAGATCCTGATGCCGCCGGTACTGCAGAAGATTGCCAACAGAGCTGGGAGGGACCTCAACCTTCTTGAAGCAACATTGCTATGCTTCCGAATCTTGAATTTAAACTGCGAATCTACATTCTCATGATTTGGGCTATTGGGTAAAATCGTACTCTACAGCTTGGTTCACAAGGTTTGTAATTGATCAATTCGATGACGAGTCAGTGGTGGATTCAACACTTCCGAATGGCAAAAAATTTAGTCTTCAAGATGGCACAGAATCGGATGCCTCCGACTGAATATCGAGAAAAAATATACTCAATTTAGGTTTGCAGTTTTGCTGTTGTGCCCGTAGCTTGTACATCATTCAAGCTTGCTCAAGGTGCTGGCGTGACTATATGTTCAGAATTGTTTGCAGTCCGAGTGAGCATGTCGGAGTGAGCATTGTCTCCACAATGCAACGCTTGGGGAATGCTATGAGTGTAGAGCAGGGATGGGGGGTGGGGGTGGGTTCCGAAGTTTTCAGGATTCAAATTAGAGAACCCTTACGACCATGAGTGTCGAGATCCTAGCGCGTGGAAAAATTGGACTCAGTCGATTTTTGTGAATGTGTAAGAAAAACAAAATTAGACTCTTAAAGTGTTTTTGGCATGCTTACTAGCCATTCAAAACTTGTTACACAATGGAACTACAAAGAATATCGTCACTTGAATTAGAAATCAAGAAAACTAAATCAAGAAAACTAAAACAAGTGGAGATCTTTCTAGTCTCAACGATGAAACCAAAATAAATAGATGAACATGGATTTGTGACAAAAGTCATAGCCTATATTGTACTACATTAACCCTTAAAGTATGGTGTGATTGTTTTTTTGTGCGATGAATAATAGGGAATCCTTCTATGTAGGATACAAGTGCAACTCTTCATCTTTGGAATTTAGTTGTGAAAAGGGGAGGTCTTCATCACAAAGTTTAGAACTTGGGGTTTGTCAACAATTATCATGTGATTATCATTATTTCATGGGTTCGTAGGTTAATATACAATTTAGCGCATCATTATGATGCATTACTTTTAATTGCAAGTAATGCATTGTAACGGTGTGATAAATTGTAAAGTAATGCATCGTAATGATGCGCTAAATTGCATATTAACGTGCAAAACCATGAAACAATGATAACCACATGATAATTGTTGACAAACCCCAGGTTCTAAACTTTGTGATGTTCTACAGTAGTTTGACTTTCAATGTAGGCTTTTGTATATTTTTTAAAACCAATGGTATACACAATATAGAAAGGAATAATTTCCATAGTTACAACGTCTTTTTATAGCATGTCCTCTAAAGGTTAAGTGTGGAATAATCTCATTCACAACCAATAGAAGATTGAAAACAAGTATATGTCAATGAAAGAAAATTTCAACTTTTTGAGTGCAAATGCATCACATGAAGTGACTTTTTTTAGGCCTCTACATTGTGGCCATGTTAAGAAATATTATAATTGTTACAAGTGTATAAAATGACCAATATGGATACTCTTTTTGTTGGTTTTTGGGTGGTCTAGAGACTCTTGGGGCCAATTAAGCAACACACTTTAGAAATTTATATTTTATCAAAAAAATGTAATTCTAATAGCTCTCCCCATTTCTTACTTTTGGCTTTATGTTTAAAAAAGTTTAATCTTTCAACAATGCCAGAAAGGCAAACCAATCATTTTGCCTATGATGGTACAGGTTTACCCTACTAGATGATTGTAGCAAAAACATATAACTTAGTTTCGCAAGTAGAGAACATAGGAACTATTCAATGTATCCATCCCTACCATTTAATGTCAAGCCTCTTTCTATTATTCCCTCCATCCCCAAATGATCTTCATGTTAGACAAAGTGTTCCAGATTAAGACTAAAAATAACATTTTTAAAACCCATATCATAGTGTAAGTAGGGTTCGGTGCACTTCTAGTGTCTTAAAAACTTTGAGTTACAAAACCCTTTTCAAAGTGTAGTTTTGGAGTATTGAAAAGTGAATTTTGGGGGGCATTTTCAAGGAGCACCACTCAGCACATAGTTGTTGAATGTGAGGTTGTCATTTTGTAAGTAGTTTATATAGGCCTGAGACCATATAAACACATATTATATGTAAACCTCTATACCACCTCCTAAAGCTTCATCTCCTTCAATCAAGCAATATTCAAAGAGGTGCAAAAAATAAGAACAAACAATGTTGATTGACCCCTTTAGTCATTCAATTTGTCTTTTAATTAATGATTTCATGGATGGAAAGGAAACTATTGCTTAGAGTTGTTTTGCTAGTCCCAAGTAGCAATTGAAAGTCAAATTTGACCAATTCTCAACATCACAAAGTGCAATAGGAAGATCCTTTTGGGACAAAAAATTGAGGTCAACAGGAAGATCATTTTGGCATGGAGGAAGTACACTAAAGCAGATAATGCGAGCTTGGGCTGAAAAAATTTGGTCTATATTTGGAATTAAAACCGAAGGTCTAGAAAAAAGAGAAGAACAAATATGGCTTACAATTTCTAATCATAGTTTTTTTCAATGTAGTCCCTACATAACAAAAATGATTACCTCAAAGAATCATTTTAACCCCTATACATGAGGCTCTTTTGGATTTACAAACATCATTGCTTTTGAAGTTTTATAGGTCTAAATGTCATTATGGTATAGCAATCTGAAGTGTACAATCTTTTAGTGTGCATGTTATAACAAGAATCGAATTTGGAGTCATTTGGCCATATAGATTGTAAGATTATAATGTTTTAGTGTTAAAAAAAGGATGCTGAAATTTTCCTAGAAACACATTTGGAGGTGAAATTTGATTTCAAAACCTACTAAAATGAAAAAACTTTAAACTATAATGTGCTTCTAAACTAGCATACAAACACATTGGTAAAAGAAAAGATCATTCAATTGACTCATAGTGTCTTCCAAATGGCTTTAAAATGTCAAAAAATAGCAAAATAAAGTTGGAAAAAACACATCTATGGCTAAACCTCCTACTAAAATACTTCTCAATCATTCATAACTACTTGGATTCATATGAAATTTTTAAGCACACCACTAGACTAGTATGCACAACTTTCCGAAAAAAATTTATAAATGAACATTGTATGAAGAAGAAACAAAACATTGAAGTTCAGTATATTCCAAAAATGTTTGGATTTTGAACTTTGACTTGCTCCCAAACATTTAAAACTATTTGGATTGACATGTAAATTTTACTACAGTAACTAGACTTCAAGAAGAACATAAACCATGGAATTTTGTTGAAAACAAACAGTGGATGAAGGAGATAGAAGCCCCTAAAGTTGTAGCCATTAAAATGTAGTTTAGTGAACTCAAATGGCTTTCAAAAAAACAAAACATCTTGTGCTGATTTGAAAATCTTTCAACACAAACTAGAAGAGAGAGTGCAAATTCCTCTACAAATTTTATTCAATTCAAACATCTATTGCAAAAGTTACAACCTTTTGAATTGAAATTCTAGACTATGTGAAGACACTTTGGGTCCCTAGGGCGCTTAGGCCACCACATGGCTTTTGCAATTACATTTGTAGAAAATTTGATATGTGAACCTCATTAATAGTCCATGAACAACAAAGAGACCCTAGATGATTTTTTTGTTGAATGCATTAGTACAATTTGATCGAGCTATGATGGAGTGAGAGATTTTTGGTGATTTTTTTTAGAATAGAAAAGGCACTATAGGCTATCACTTCACATGCTCATATCTTTTTCCCACACCTCAAAATTACTTGAAAAAATTTACACATTTAAATCATGATGATATGTACTTGTGGAAAAAAATTCAAAGTTTTTGGATCACTTTAGAGCATTCCGATTGCAACATTTCAATTTCACCATATGTACAAATTTCCACCTAATTACTTGAAAAATTCCCAAATTCCCACACCTCAAAATTACTTGAAAAAATTTACACATTTAAATCATGATGATATGTACTTGTGGAAAAATATTCAAAGGTTTTGGATCACTTTTGAGCATTCCGATTGCAACATTTCAATTTCACCATATATACAAATTTCCACCTAATTGGATATCTTACATCAATCTTGTCAACAATGGCATTTTCTCAAAAAATGTGCAATTTTGTTGATTTTTTATCATAGGTAAGCTATGTAAGTCTTCTTTCATTTTATAGTGGCAATCATCAAAATCATTCCACACATTTGAGAAACTATGCTTGTTACAAGAGCTAGTCAAGAAAACAAGAGCTATGCTCAAACATCGTAGTCCTTCAAGGATTAGGGGTTAAAATGCAAGCCTCTACCAATTAATGTTCATTATTTCTAAACTACAACTTTTTAGCATAGGGGGAGTTAATGCTAGCCCCTAAAGGATAGAGCTTATGACTGTATATACAAACTTGAAAGTCCTTCATTTTCTATCTTCCATTAGTTCATTGTGTATGAGAGAAAGATTTTGGTTTTATTTTTGACAAATGAAATTAAAAGTCCAATATAATTTGGCATAAAATTTTCGATTTCTTTTGTAGAAATTTCAAATTACTATGAATATTTTTAATGATAGATGAAGAAAATTCACATAGACTGCAAATTATGTTCCCAAAACCAAAAATTTCCTAAATAGAAGTGTTTCCTAGTGTAGAACATTGTGGTGTAAGGAAAATTTCCATGTAACTCTATATCCAAAATTGTGGTTATTGATCCTCAATTGCTAAATTTACAAAAATGTTTATTTCAAGGAATTTTTCAAAATTTCCAAATGTTGTAGAAACTTCAATTTGTTAATTTTGGTCAAAAGCAAAAGAAATCATTTTGACTGTCAATATCATGTTTGAAAGAAAATAACTCCCAGAATTGAAATACAATGCTACCCAACATTGGTCTAGAACCAAACAACACTATACATGTACCCCTTCACAATACAAGTTCATGTTCCTCCAGTCACTCCTACATTTGCTTGACAACAAAGGGCCTTTTCAGTTTCAGCAAGCAATTTCACATTCCTGCTTACTTCGTCACCTTTGACTCTGTCCACAATGGCAGACATGGAGGATAAACACGGTGTGAGAAGAGGAGGAAAGGGCTTTGGCAAGGACTTAAACGGTGGGTGATGTCACATTGGGTCATTAATGCACCTCTTCATTTCATTAGACTATTGGTGGTGATACCCTTCTATTGTCAACCTTGTCCCCACCCTCTACTTTAGAGAGGTTCTACACTTCTACTACAGTATTGCAACAATATACTTTTAATACTATATTCTAACCCCATTGAAACTATACTAGAACAATGGGGAAACAATGGGGGCTCTTCTCTGATGTGGTCGACGAGGTACACAAAGTCCTCAGCGCCTTCTAGGGTTGGGGGAGTCACATTCAATGAGTTCATGGGAACCCCTGGCATGGCTGAAGGTGAAGTTCCACTGAAAACGGTGTAAGCTTAGACAAAATTTCACTGAACTCAGACTTCAATGGGCTCTTTTTCATTCCTACAGTGACAATTCAAGTGACAATTCAAGTGACAATTCATGGTGCACTGTAGGGACAGTTCTTAGAGCATGCGCAGAGTTTGCACCTCCTACCTTACTCATTCAAACCCAAAATTTCTTACAACAGTAAGAGACTCATTTAACGGTTTGAAAAGTGACTTCTGCAACACATTTAGTTGAGTAAATTGAGTAAATAATATAGGCCACATTTTGCATCATTGGAAGTTCTCGTAACATAAACTCAAGCATGTCAATGGTACGGTGCGTAACGAGCGGCCCACAAACAACCTATTACAATAGCAAGCATTTGCACCTGCCATAGTAAAAACATTACTTGTTATCTATTAAAACTTCAATAACAAGATTTTCTCAGTGGGGAAATTTATTACCTCCTAAGATATAAACACAAATAGATAGTCTGCGAGACAAGTCATGAGCATGTTCGCATCAACATACAGGTGTCGCTCGAAACTAAAATGTAGTTTACTCTAAGTGGAAGGGTCAATAAGGAGGGTCATGAAGGTCCAAAGCAGTGCTATTTGATACCCAGTCCAATTGCAAAAGAATAATGAACGAGATGGCAAAAGATGTTACAACCTCACCTAGTTACCAGATTACCATAATCTACAAGTTCTATGCACATCTTAAGATACGGGCGGGATACGGCATCAAGTAAGACTTGCAGAGATTCTTGAGATTGAAATCCCATCATCAGGTCCGAATAGCGTCACCTGTACCAGAGACAATAATTGCAGCAAGAGGTGAGCGACAATATAGTCACAGGTATATCAAGTTCACTAAAAGATTGTGATGTTCATTCTTACTTGAAATGAGATGCGACACAAGAGGTAATTTACGCTTACATTTTGATCTCGTGCAAATCGCCTTGCGAGCAAAATAGCAGCATTTCGTTCTCTTTCAGACTCCAGTACAAGCATCAAGCTCAGGCTTTTATTGGCTACCCAATACAAGGCCCGGGAGGCTGCTTGACCTCCACCACGTGCTCCACAAAGCTGCAAGTGAACTCCAAGTTAATCGCTGCTAATTGCAAACATCAAGAGCATTGCAGTGGCCACTCTGATTGGGCAGAGCTGACAAATATTCGTGTCAATTTCATTCCTTCTAGATTACAAATTCTTTCAGCTCATATAATTTACCTCGATGAAGATGCGAAACAGGACTTCAAT
The DNA here is from genome assembly GCA_963920665.1 of Straminergon stramineum. Taxonomy (NCBI): domain Eukaryota; kingdom Viridiplantae; phylum Streptophyta; class Bryopsida; order Hypnales; family Calliergonaceae; genus Straminergon; species Straminergon stramineum. The sequence goes on from OY987272.1 coordinate 5,437,310, forward strand.
AGCCATTTATAACTATCAGAAGCTGTAATAAAATTTGTGATAGTTACCTGAATAATTGATGTATATTCTTCCTTGGCAATCGTTTTCCGACCTTTGTAAAGCTTGATTCGTGTCCGATCAACAAGCATCACAAGAAGTAGAGGCTTTTCCAAAACCTCTCCATTTTGCTGAACCAATCTTACCTGTTCCCCATTTCATATTACGCCCATCCAATCAAAAATTGATGCGATTGCCAAACGGAACTCGAAATCCCTCTACCCTTGTAATGAAGAAAAACATCATGGAATGCCAAAATGGATTATACTGACGAGATATTTGTACCCCTGCAACGTTTAGAAACATTAACATGCCTTACAGGAAAAAAAATAAAAAACATTCAACTTACATTAAACTCGCAACTGCCTTTCTTAAACAAGGCTTCTACATAATTTCCAAGTCCAGGAGCTGCAAACATATATCACAAATCATTAACTCGAGACAAAGCTAGAGAAATCACTGCATTCACATATCACGGGCATTAACTACAGGCAGACATTACAACATATTCCACAACAAACAGAAAATCCCAAGAGTGAAGCAAGATAGAGTGTTAATAACTCACCGGCATCAAGAGGTCCAGTTGTGAAAACTGATTCCTTTTTGCCATCTGGCATAGTTAAGTCAGCACGCAATAGCCAGCCCACGTCAAGAGGTTCGGGTGCATAATGAGGCCTGGTGGCACCTGTAAGTATTCAAGAATAGGACGTGAGATAACATGCTCCCAGTAATTCCACCACTCAAAGGGACTCCCAAATGCCGAAATGAAAGTTCTCATCAAGTTCTCATACAAGAGACAATGAGACAGCACTCTGTAAACATGCAAGCTCTTCCATGACAGCAATATTTCAGAGACCCTTTACTCGAGAGTGCATATAAATTTTTATCAGCTAAAACAAGCAAGATAACTATATGTTTACTCACCAGTGATAGGTCCACCTTTGCTTCCGTCAACAGCAATCCGGTGCCACTGCAAGATACACTTACTCACATCCACTGCCGCTTCATTGATTTGTGATATTGCTAAAGCACCTCCTAGACGTTCTTCACCTTGTATCTCGTAGTGCCCTGTCTGGCCTGCCCTCTTTGCTGCAAGAAGCTGTGGAAGTGACCACGATTCAGCTCGCTTGTATACCAAAAAATATACGGCAAAACTAGGAATATACTTGGGGTAGACCTGCATTTTCCTTGGCAAGATAATTACTACACTCTTCCAAGACAGATTATCTACTGATTCAGTAGAAAGTTACACAGCTAAGACTCTTAGAAGCTTTTCAGGACTCCGATTATCGCACAAAACCTTCGACAATGCCAAAAACAATGAGCGTTCAGCAAGCTTGAACAGATAGGAGCACTGCAGCGACTCGAAGGCAACATCCCAAACAATCATGACTTCAAAACTCATAAAAGAAAACTAGTACAGTCCTTGAGGACTACCTCCTTGCGCAATTGTACGAGTTCAACGGCTTTTTGAGATAAACCCTGACGCAAACCTTCGATCTCAAACTCCATATCCATGGTCTGCAAATATGTATCAACGATTCTTCTTAGCATAAGACTAACTTGGATACGAATATCAAGGAAAGCGTCACTTGAACTTCGTATGGAAATTAAATTCCCAATTCATTTACTGAGACCCAACCACCTAGTCTCACCTTGCTAGGTTCATGCAGCATTTTTATTCTTCGTGCCTCGTTGATTTCCTTCCTCAATAGGTCAAGTTCCTGAAACCATAGGCACAAATTAAATAACCAGTGCTATTCTATCACTCATGACAATAGTCCTAGAAATCTGTAACGTCCATATTTCAGAACTAACTCGTCTATGATAGAATGACAGAGACGGAGTCAGCAGCAAGTGATAGAATGTCTGAGAAGAATCTGCTTTCTTCCAGCTGGCGCAGAGTACGCACTAGCTCCTGAGATATTGCAGAAAGAGAGAGTGTAGATGCATTACACAAGGTCTATCTCAGATGCTGAAAAACAAGAAATTGCCCAATAAAATGAGACCAGAAACAGGACCGACCGACCCCTTTGTCCCAGGGAATATAACATACCTCCTTCTCGGCCATACTTAAATACTGCATTTGTTCCTCGAGGGCGGATTCCACCCGATGCACTGCCGCCTGAGCAGCCGACACTTCAGCTTGGGCATTTGCCCGAGCTGCCTCCACCATCTTTCGTGAATCATCTGATGCCTGACATCCTCAAAATTAGCCATAAAATAATGCAATACCATACATAGTGGTAGAACCTCAACAGAAGCTGTAAAGAGAAGAATTATGAACCAGTTACCTGTTTAAATAAGGAGGCCGTCTTTCTGACTTCAGCCTTCTCCTTCTCTAATTCGTTTTCTTTTTGTATCCATTGCAACTCCATGGCTTCAACCTGCCAAGAGCCTCCAGGAAAAACGAAGTCAAATTCAAAATTCAGACATCCTTCGAAAGACAGAACAAGTTTGATACTTAAGGCGTGTCTAAAATGAAGAGCTTGTGTAAGTGATTATCTTCAACTGGCTCCACGAGAAGAAACAATTTACGATGCACAGAGCCACGCATTTTCATGTACTCGCAAACTTAGGGCTTGGCCAAGGAAAACAGAATAGATAAAGAAGGCGAAAGTGCAATACAAGAGCAAGAGCTTCAGTGACGTCATCCTTGTTCCTCCCAGCGACACGCCCAGCAAGCTCACTCAACAGAACTCGCAGCTTCTTCATCAGTGCTGGTCTGTCCAGTACCGTTGCTTCTTGCACTTTGTGCTGGAAAAAAAAGATCCAACTTCAGGCTTTCAGCAGTCGGCTTGCAGAACAGTCGTACCACAAACTAGGAATGCGTTTCACAACCCCTGAAGGACGGGGGTTGCAAAAAACAGTGTTGCAGAAGCCACCTGGTGGCCTTGTGGTCCCTTAGGGATTAATCACGAAACTTACACTTGGTTTGCGACATACTTTCCAAATCAAATGAGACTCCACCACAATGAACTTGACTGCAAGCAGGGTGGAGAAGCTACAGCGCACTAAGAATTTGTGCAAAAGCCGACGAAAAAAAACCTCAATTTCACGGACCATGGCAACTGCGCACAACATTTCAGATGGCCATATGCAAAAGCTTGTCGTTAGGAAGTAAAGCCGGAATCATGACGAATACGATGATTCGAAAAACACAGATAGAATACATACTCACCCTTTCACATTCCCGAATATTGCCACTGGTGCGTCTCAGGGAGCTTCGGAGCTTCGGAGCGCCATCGCTTGGACTTCGGTTCTGCTTTGAATCAGGACTATGCTCGTGCGCGTGACCATGTGAATGACCGTGGGAGCATTGATGGCCACCCGATGATCGCCGTCGAATTTCCTTTGCAGGGCTGGGGCTTTTCTACAGAGTTCCCCAGATGATAAGAGTTAGCAGTTATAATAACATGGTGATCCTCTGCCAGATAAAAAGAGATAAACTGTCACCTAGGGGTACTCACATAGGCTCACATTCAGAATGATGACTAGCACCTGAGGCCAGCATTCGGAGACTTAGAAAAATGTAGAGAAATGCATTGATGAACAGCAGTTCTACCTCTTCATCAGCTAATTTGGAAGCGGCAGCTTTGGCAGCAGCTTGCCCGCTCTCAAATTGCGTGGCAAGGTCGCGAACTGACAATCGCTTCTGTAGCTTTTCCAGCTCCACCGCTTCCTTGGCAACAACAACTTTGGACGGAGAATCGGTGTCGCCATCTTGATCATGGAAACCGGTCCCATTCAACGTCACGTCAGCTGTAACACCTTTCATCGCACTCGATCCGAAGCTGCCTAATAGTTATTTCTTGTCAGCTATCTGCCTTCATCATAAGCGTTTCTCCTCGGCAAAGTAAAAAAGCCGATTTTCTTACCACATACAGCGGCAGTTTTATGAGCTCACATGCCCTGCCATACAGGGAAGAGAAGATTACAAACCATTGATAGAGAGGAATTGTAAATAAAGTGAAGCTGAAGTTCCTCGTCTAAGAAGGATGTGGCGCTGCTTCTTTGATCTTTTAAACCATTATGCTAACTTGAAGTGCTATATGAGGCACTTTTAACATGCAACTGAGAAATGAGCGATCGCTAATCCAGACAGACTCAATGAGAGACAACGAGCACGATCCTGCAATGCTGAACAGAATAGGGGATATTACTACTGAACAGCTCAGCGTTCACCGTTAGACAGCGATTACATCCGTCGTTCTTTCAAGGGACAATACGGTGGGCGTCAAATACTCGCCGAGAGAAATATAATCCTTTTGACTAAAAGCAATATTCTAGCTACACACTGACGACGAACGTAGGCTATTTGATCAGCAGTCTTTTGCAACCACCTCCCCAAACCCCTAGTACAGCAGAGTTCGGTCTCTCCCACCAGCTTTTCCGACTGATAATGTGTTACTTTTCAGCAGACACTCTCGTCACGAACACACAAGAAATTGCGTAGCTCCGACGAGCTCTAATTGTCATATCAATAAGAAATACAGCCTGTACACCATAGCCGGACAACCTGCTCTACCTGTTCCCGAACACTACCCGTCACATAGGCCCTGACGACCTCAGTCTATCTGGGCAGGCGTAATTCTCCAAGCTCACGCGGAGCTCTTTCCTTCTGTCACAGACGGACACCGTTTGTTCACAAGCATACAACAACACAAGAGTTCCTCACTTCACGCGAAATCCTTGACCAACAAGACAGTGAGAACCACGCTACCTGCAACGCAACTTTGACTCAGTCTCATCCCCGCCTCCGCTAAAAGATCTAAAACACCGCAACAATTACATCAATGGAGCAACTATCAAGTCCCCCTCCCCCCAACTCCTATCAGACCAGATTATTCTCACTTGAGCGTGATTCGAAGCCCTCCTTTCGTCTCACCAATATGGCTCACCGCCGGTCGGAACGAAACGACCAACTCCCTGTTTTCCGCCGCGTCTAGTATTCTTCGAAGCAGGGCAAGCGCAAGCAAAGGCTAAGCTAAAAAGACCACTGACAGAGTATTATTAGCATGTGGAATCTGACGGAGATGCAGAGGCCTGCCGTGGCTCAGGCTGGAGGAGATGATGTTCCCTTCAAGCTCCCCGTCTGATCACGCAATGGCAAGCCAAAGCTCCATCGCTGCTGCAACTGTCGCTGCGACAGGAGTCCCTGGCTCCCTGCTGCGACAGGTCCCCCCAGACCTGGCTCGAGAGTGCCGCCGTGCGGATGAATGATGCTCATCCGTACTCGGTAGCGATGAGTCCGAGTCCGTCAGTTCGGAGTGCCAGTGCATGGGACTACGGGATAGGAGATGGATTCCAGGATGAAAGACATTCATCCTGTTGTCGTGACAGAGACTCACGGATAGATGATATTCATCTTCCAGCCGACCTCGTTCGTTCGGTACCAGGTACTCTGGTCAGAGTAACTGCCCCCCATTGTAGCCATTACGACTAATTGATGGAATAGCTTAGTGGGCCTTTCAAGGCTCTATTTGGTGATTATGTGAATAAGTTTGGTGCACCCCAGACCTCTATAATATCACCTTCTTTGAAATCACAATTACGGTACATGTATAGCACATCCTGGAATGAATTGCAATGGTAATACACACAAGGTATTTTCTTTTAGAACGGAGCAAATTTGTTTGACAATTGGTGATCAGTATTGTGTAGCTCATTGCTCTCACATTATAATCACGAGAAGACAAATTGGAACCAAAGTTGGATGAAGTCTCAAAACAACATTCAAATATAATATGCAAAAGTCATGAATAGTGAAATGTAATCATTGCATTTTCTAAAACCATGCCCTAATTTCAATATCCACATTCTGAACATTGTAAAACAAGCATCCATCATGGAAGGCAACCCATTGTTGATCACCTTCTCCTTTTGGCAATATGGATAATTCTCTTTCCGTGCAAGAGGAGATGGTAGTGATTAATTACTGCACAATTCCCCATGCAATTGGGGCACATTGTGATTGTTTTACAATACTCTCAATTCTTGGTGGATTTTGCAACCAACCCTTGAGGGAAACAAGAAGGTATACATGACTGAAGTAGGAGGAATAGAATCTTCCACTTAAAAATTCATGGTAATTATGTTTTGAAAAATAAAAATCTGAAAAATTATGAAAATCTTCTTAACTCTATTTTTGTACACTAGAAAATTTTCCCACCCAAAAAACTCACCCTCCAAATATGTGTAACCACTTAAGTAGTTGGAAATGGATTGCCTCCCTTAATATTCTGAAATTTTTGAAGGTTTGTTTCTAAGGCTTGGTTTTGAAACATGTTCGATTTTTAGTAATCCTATCTAAAAATGTGAAACATCATATGGTAGCAACTTGCATTGCAAATTTGCATTACATGTAAAGTCATTTTAACATGGATATACCCATAATCGCACTTTGCCTCAAATCATATTCATCCCTTAGTCTACATCTCCAAAATCAATATGCACCTAGTTATGTGGAAGAAACAATTCCAGAAACTCTTTCAAATAAAACTTTGATCCTTCTTAACTTTTGCATGTAGCATCCAAATGTTGCATTCTTTAGTGCGTTGGAACCTCCTTTCACTTGCCAACCACGAAAACATGAAAATTTGTCACCGTTTGTTCTTGATTCTCTTGGAATAAACTCTGGGTTTCAATAGAAGAAGAAAAATGAAAATTTGACTAGAACTGATAATAGTATCTAGGCACAGTAGCAAAAAATGGCCGTTTGGGGGGTACCCACCTTAAGTTATTATGGCCCCAGTGAAGAATGTCTACAAACATAATGCAAACTACTGTATGTAGTACAGTAGATTAGTGCTGGCCCCATTGCACAGCCCTACAATACAGAATGAGAAGAGATGCACAGTGAGATGCTGATGTTTGTAATGTACCTGAAGCAATTATTCAGTACTGTGAGCTTTGTAAGGTCTATGAATTTCGTGACCACTAAATTTAGTTTAGTTTATCACCCCATTTGGTACAGTAACTTACTGTAGTCTGGAACTGAGATTTTGGGATTGTCACTTTCAAAGAATTCTAATGAGCTGCAGCTCGAGTTGGTACTGTGGCAGGAAAATTATAACTTATACTGTACATTTAAGGAGGACCTTTTAAATAACTTGGGAAAACCACTCTTTTACAGGCCAACTAACTAATAATATAAGTCTAACCCAGTCAGCGACTTCCTGGAATTCTTAATACTTTTTTGGTTTCAGAACGGCCCTGACACTTTGCTTGCGAGGATTGCACTGATTGCGTCTTCTGGAACTTCGTCACCTAGATTACTGTAGATCAGAGTTGTGTAAGTAGAGGGAGCTAGTTAGCATTGCATATCAGATCTAGCTAGCTGGGTACGCGACGGTTACTGATAACTTCACAGATAGCCCGCTGGGCCTCGCTGTAAGGTAGCTTGCTCCAACACTCAACCCTCTCTAATTGAGTGCAGTCGCACTAACTTAACCAACTTTAAGCTTAAGTTAAGCTTAAACTTTGGCCAGGAGGGCAGGCAAATGGGGGTTCCAAGTCGGTGCACTCTGACATTGGTGCACAACTGGACATGTGGAAGTAATTCAATTGGTTTTGTGCACATGGGAAATCCTGGGGATACACACAAAAACGTCAACTGCAAAGTGTGAGCTGTTGACATACTGAGACTGAGAGGGTTGAGTGAAACATTAAGGTAAAACAGCCCATTGCGGTCAGAATTAGGAGTTCATACTCATGTCATTGTTGAATTTTTTTCATTTTTTTCCCACATAAACACAAGTGTGAGAAACAATGAGAGCATCTGAAATTATATTATTTTTGACAAAGTATGAATTTGTTATGAATTTTTGAAGTGTTCAGCCCATCATGACCCATAACAGTCTGTACACTACCCCAGAACCAACAAAATCTGTATCCATCATGCTCATCTTACACACCTAAAGTAGTTACAATAATTACTAATGTGAAAGGCCTAAAAAAATCACTTCCTACAATGAAATTATTCTAAAAAGTTAGAAGTTCCTAATGCAGTCACTAGTCACTCCATTACTGTTAGGTAAGACATTGATTGTGGTCCAAATCTAATTTACTAATTAAACCCATGATGGAGTCTGAAAAAAACCACAATGGGGGGACTTGCTAGGTGACCACTATGGGTCATCTGACCACAATGGGCTGATTTACCTTATTCTGTAGAGATCCAATGCATCTAAGAATTTTGAGTTTTTTTATTTTTTGACACAATTGAAACCGACTTTCTAAGAATTTTGAATTCTGTAAGGTTAAATTAAAGTGCCACCAGACCAGAGCTTACCAGTATCATGAACTTCAGGGCATGTCAATGTGGTGTATTGAAATGCTATCAAGATAATTTGGTACCAACTTCTGTGCAACTCAGTATCGGCAAAGTGATTGAAAAAAATGACATTCAAATGGCTTTGCTTTTGTTGTCAATATGACATCAAAACTGGTTTAACTTTTTCTGATGAGAGCTCTTAATTACTTTTGTTTTGGGGGTAACCTGGAGTTTGTTCCAAGATGAAAACCAAGAACAGAGCTCTTGTTTTGGAGAAGTTGTGGATTAGGTATTATGTTTTTATAGTGCTTTTTTCTGGCACCATGGGGCCAGATTGCAACATTTCAAAATAAATGTCTAGTTTTCCTCAGATAAAAGTAATCTTTTTTCAGTAGAAAATTTTGTTTTCTATGAAAAATGTGGATGAAACCACCAAATTTGGATGAAAAAGTGCATGAATGTGATTGAAAAGTGTCTTTTGATCCAAAAGATGGATGATTATAGAAATACAATGCTTCACTAAAGTTTTAAGTAATCACCATCTTGGCACTTTCTCAAAAAGTAAAAAAAAAAGGCTGGTGCTGTTCCTTCCAAACTGCGTCCCCAGTGTGGTGATTGACATGGCCATGAATAACAAATAGGTACTATGGTAAAATCTCTGAACCTGCAACCATTGTCATGAAAGATCACAATAAATCCTCTGGTTCTCTGTACTGTTTCCCCTTGTAATAGAAATTGTCCATGTGTTAAAAACAAAAAAGATCATAATAATATCTCATAGTCTAAAATCTTTCCAAGTAGGACATTCTACAAAGAAGTACACAGCATATACTTAAAAGGACAAACTTAACTTAGTGGTGACTAAATATAGAAAAAAAGTGCTCCATAATGTACCACCTGCCCAGTGCCTTGCAATCAATTGTCTATTTTTGCACAGTCATTGCAGGTGCCCCTACAAAACTCAAGAGAAATCAAGAGCATGCACAGATTTGCAATCAACCTACAGCATTGCATCTTCTCAATTGTAGGAATTTCTGTATGTGTTTAGAAATTGAGGGACTCATTGAGAAAGCATTCAGTTTGGTGCGAGTTTGGTATAAGGTATAATTGTTGAATTTGATTAACACTGAAGCATTTTCACATGTTTCGCATTGTTTTATTGTAGCATGGGTGACTTCTAACTCATCTGTGTTTGTTGTGTTTGCAAGTCAGCATGAATCAACAGCAGGTCACCACCTTGCACTCAATTTTGGAGCCATGCCGAATGAATGCGTGACAGCTTGAATGGGCCTACTCTGATCAAGGGGAGAAAATCCCAAAACCCACCCACAATCAAAACACAATGGAAGCAAAAGGTGAAGCACTTGCCTAATCTTTTAGAAGAATGTGTGAATGCATACATCGACATACATTGTACAAATGTTAAAGAATTAACACAAAGATCTTTAAAAATATCAATTCATAGAAAAAAATGTGTTTTGTGTGCTTGGGATGTATTTGCATTAATCCATGGTTGAGAATTTGAATGCCCGGTCCTTAACCCTTATGAACAAACTGGTGACTGTGAATATCATCCCTTTTGAAACCATGTGACATCATTTACTTTAAAAATTAAAAAAATATTTATTGGAGGTCAAACTACTATACAAAGTCTTTCATTTTTGTACAAAATTCCAAAGATGAACAATTACACTTCTATCCTATATAGGATAATCCTTTGTCATCCATTAGACAAAAAACATCCTCAACATCATTCATTGGTTAAGGGGTTATGAGATCCTCTTAGTGTTATGTGACTATTTGTGACTATTTGTAGTCATTGTGTACCAATAAAATACATTTAGAAATCTAAAATGTACTCAGCATGTACATTCTTATTGATTAATGGTGGCATAAATGAATTTCTTTTTACCTTAATTACTATCCATGATTCTTTTCAGGGATAAGCTTACAGCCCATGGAGGACCACTCAGTGGCACACCCTCGATCACCAACATACAAAGCCAGACAGTGTCCTCCTCCTCATGGATGTCTTCCTCTATTAGCTGAACACCTTGTTTTTATCTTAGAAAATTTATAATAAATAAAAAAAATCACCCTTGTGCACCACATCTTGTATACTAATATTGGTACTAGTGTACCACATTTCAAATGAAAGCAATTGATATCATTCCAGTAGCCAGCTCTCAGTAGGTGGGTACCCCAAACCCCCCATCATCACTATGTGCAGATCTCCAAAATCAATATGTAATTATTTTTTATTTTTTTTTGAAAACCGGGGTTTATTCCGAGAAAACAACCAAGAACAAACAGCAGGAAGCCAAGTGCAGGGTCCTGGAGGAAAAAAAAATGCCAGCCAAACACACAACCAAGAGTCACCAATTTTACACAAAGGCCCGACAAGTGGATTTCCTAAGATGCCAGGTGACAACTCTATCTTGTCTAGAGTCAAAGAATGAATTCCTAAGCCAGGTGTTGTCGAATTTCCACAGGAACTTGTTGGAGCTACAGGGGAACTTTTCACACAGGATGGAGGTCCGGTGCCACGCCGTCCACCTGTGGTCAAGAGCTGCCTCCCAGATAAGTTGTTCAAGCTTCACCTGGGACCATGCATCTTGATTGAACACCCATGCATTCCTACCTAGCCATCAAAGCTATACTATTGAACCCCAAATAAGTGACCAGATTGGGGCATCATACCTTAATTGGGGGGGAAGGCTTGAGCCTAGCATACATTGCTGCTAGGTGAGTTTGTGCCAGGTCCCATCCCTCTTTAGGACTTCTCGTGAGAGGTAGAGGATTGTTAGGGCAAACTACCAGGCCAATTGACTTGGTGCACACTCAATGAATCTATGAAGGATGGTTTCTTCCATTCCTTATTCACAACACATACAGGTCACATTGATCCCCAGGAAGAGTTGAGCTCACCAACTGTTGATCACTACTGCCTTGTGAATTACAAACCATAGGTATCCTGCCTCTTTTTGTGGCCGTGAATTGTGCCACACATCCCCCCAATTGTGGTTGGTAAAAATATGTAATTATTTAGCTATGCGAAAGAGATGATTTTAGAACATCTAAAAATAAATAAAAAATAAAAATTTCAACTCTTCTTAACTTTTGCAAATCATATCCAGACGTTGCATTCTTTGGTGCATTGGGACCTCCTTTCACTTGCCAACAAGAAAAATTTGACAAGTCTAATAGTAGTAACCAGTCACAGTAGCCAAAAGTAGCGGTTGGGGCGGGGGTACCCACCCCCGGGGGCTGTCTCTCACTGGAAAGTGTGTAGTGATTGATAATGAGCGTCCAAGGGCAGAGTGGCAGTTGGTAAGATAAAGAGTTAGACCAGGCTGTAACTGGTACTCTCCTTCGCATTCTCAATTCCGCAGTGACTCATGCTTGCCATGTGACAACATTCTGTATCAATGGAACAAACAAATGATTTGCAGTAGCAAACATCTGCAGGAGAGTTTCTACAGTATACTGTAGTTATATACTGATGGACAAACAAAACAAGCAAACGTTTTTGCAGTGTTGAACATCTGGAGGATAGTTTCTATGGGTTCTAAGCTTATTATACGGATGGACAAACCGACAGACAGATAGGGTTTGTATAGTAGGTACTTCACAACTGAAACAAATCTCTTTTGATGGTGCTGCAGCTTTCTTGCAGTGATTGTTTGGAACACAACAAAATTTCACCATCACAATTGGCTTTGACATCCCATACAAATTAAAAGCGCTTGTACACACCTACCTGGAGTGGGAATTCAATCATCATGAGTCACTATGTGACACCATTTTGCATTTTTCTTGATCTTATCCAGGCAAGTTGTTTTCTTTGGAATCAACTGTCCCTGCAAATGGCTACTGTATGTGAAGGTCTGAGTTGGCAATCAGGTGTGAAACGGAATGTCCCTATTGGATTCTTAGGGGTCCATGTCACCTCACACCATTCACAAGATGACACGTGGCACTTCTTTACAAAAATGACTTAATATGCATACATGTGTATGTGGTTATGTATATATATATATATATATATATATATATATATATATGATTCTTCCAAAGTTGTAGGAAACAAGAGTTGAATAGGATATAGAACATGGGACACATGCATGTGTAAACCTTTAAATGACATCATCACAAAGTTTAGGACCTATAGTTTGTCAACAGTTATCATATGGTTATCGTTGTTTCACGAGTTCGCATGTTAATATACAAATTAGCGTGTCATTACAATGCATTACTTTATAATTTATCACATTGTTACGATGTATTACTTGCAATTGAAAGTAATGCATTGTAACAATGTGATAAATTGTAGTAATGCATTGTAATGATGCGCTAAATTGAATATTAACCCCTAAATGACGCGGCGGACGTTTTTTGTCCGATGAATGTCAAGGAATTCTCCTCTATAGGATAGAATTGCAACTATTCATTATCGGAATTAGGGGTGGAAAGGGGAGATCTTCTACAGTAGTTTGACTCCCAATGAATATTTTTTATTTTTATAAAGTAGACAATGTCACACGGTTCCAAAATGGCTGATTTCCATGGTCACTAGCCCAACATTCATGGGTTAACATGCAAACTCATGAAACAACGATAACCACATGATAATTGTTGATAAACCACAAGTTCTAAACTTTGTGATGATGCTAAGCCTTTTAGACTTTGTTTTGAGATAATCATTGACAAAATGTTTTTTGTATTTTCTTGGAATTTTTTAACATATTGGACCCACTTCAACAATGAATATGAATGGCTTGCCACCCACATCTAGGTTGCAAAGTCAAAGCACTATTCACTGTTTTCTTTTGCATGTCTTGACTACACAAACTTTGGGCAAGTGACAAAACTTATTTCCTAACTTGAAAAGATTTTTTAATTCCCCTTTCGATAGCCCTCTAGGCAACAATGCTAGTGTGTGAGCATGGGAACTTCAAGCATATCTATGAGTAATAGGGCTTTTTTTTATCATTTTTTATGAAGTGCCAAGTGCCAATATAAAATGTTATGGTAGAGCTCCAAATTTCAACATTCATCCACGCATTGAATAGAAAATATTACATTAGCACATATCACATGTATATAGTTCTAATTTCATCCACAATTTGGCAATTTCATCCAAGATTTTTCTTAATTTGGAATTTTGTGGTGAAATACTTCACATTTTTTAGCCAAATTTTTTTTTCCAATGCAATCTAACACCAAAAAGCTAAAAAACACACTTAATGAGTAGATATCCTACAACTATTGAAGGGGCTTATACTATATACACCTATAATATAGGTATCTATGACATAATTACTTTATAATCATGAAAGTTTTTTATAATATAGACACCTATAGCACATGTGTATAGTCTTCTAGGCTCATGGGCTCAAACTCCCAAGCTCATATAATGACAATCTTCAATTGTGCATTCTCTCTTACCCCCTAAAAGATTAGGGGTATTCCAAATTTCCAAATTTGTATATATATATATATATATTACATAATGCAACGCAAATTAGTAATTGAACTGTTGAATTTTAAACAAAAGTTGGAAAATATGGTCCATACATTGTGTCTATTTGGTTACATCAATTGCACCATTAGAAATATCTTTAACAAAATTTGAAATAAAAAATTGAAATTTTTTCCTAAAATTTTCTATAGATTGAATGTTTTTTTCACAAGATTTATTTTCCAATTGAAAATGCTAAATTCCAATTATAGTGGTTTCTTAAAATTTTTATTTTGAAGGGTCATTTTTTGAATTGAAAGAGTTAGTGATTGAGGTTAGACATACTTAAAAACCTTAAACCATAGAAGATTTGCAAAGCAAAGTTGTGAAAATTGATATCATACAAATATAAGAGAACTAATAAAAGAATCTAGAAATATTTAGGTGGATGAATACACAAAGATTCCATGGACTTGGAACATATTTGAATTCACTTGTTCTTTAAAATTTGAACTTTTAATCCTTCGGGGAGTAAACCTCAAATGTTTGTGGAGAACCATATTGATTACTAGAGTACAAATAATATACTAAAATATGAAAAAATATAAACCTCTATATTAATAAATCAACGTTCTCATTTTAACAACTAAAACTTGTCATGCTCAAAAATGACACTATAAAAGTACAATACGTGCACATTTCATAGCTTCTTTAGATATGTTAGAGGTGCAAGAATGATCCAAATTGGGAGTGCAATGTCTCTTCACATCCAATTCAATAAGAGGACAATTTTAAACCTTATATGTTAGTTACACAAAAATAATACAATCATGTTTTAAAAAATGGGCTTCCCAATTGTTTACAAGATTACCAATTTGATTCTCATATTTCCTTTTTCAATATTGTCTTTGACATTTAAAAAAGTTTAAAAGTCCAAAAAACAAACCTTTTTGAGGGTGAATCAAAATTGGTGGTGGTTGGTATAGTGAATGAATTTTCAAAGAATTTTTTAGTGAAAATAAAATAAAATTTGCAATGAACACGAAAAGTTGTAGAATTTTTGGAATACTAGACATTTAGTTAAATTTTTTGAAAGTGGAAACCTATTATCAACCTATTCTTAGTTTGCTATGCAAATGGAGATTTGAGAAAAAAAAATGGAAACTAGTGTGTTGTGCGAGTCTTGCTTTAGTAAGGAATAATATCCACATTTCTATATGAATGTCTAACTCTTTCAAATAAATACATGCAATAGACCAATGTAACATTTTGGGTCAATACTACATCATGTTTGTGAGTAGTACATTGGTTGATGGATAGGCCAAAAGGGATTGCCCTTCTCGGTGGTATCCTTTAAGCAAGGTAGTAAGCTTGTAAATTTTTTGGAATGTCAAGCATTTAGTTATAATTTCTCAAAAGTGAAAGGTAGTAGGCTACTATTTTAGTTCATAGGTGTTGTAGTAATCCCATAGCATAGTTTTGTAAATGGGTCATGATGACCCCCCAAAATGATCATCTTGTATGTATATGGCATGCACTCATAAAATGTTCCTCATTAACCCCTAAAGGACAATTGTCCGTTGAACGGACAATCGAAATCCGGGTAGGTTCCTATGAAGTCAATTTTGGTTGGATGTTCACAAATTTTTGACACAAGGTGTAAACATGTACCCCCTAAGTGGGAATATAATTTTTTTTTCGATCAGATGTCCGGATCAAAAGTTATGCTGCCCCGAACTTTTTTTTTAATCGGGCAGTTTTTGCAAAACTCCTCCTTTACTTCTGAAATTTTACAGGTATGTAATTTACATGATTTCAGATACAAATGTAAAAGAAAATAACCATGTGTAGCGTAAAAATCTCACTTTTACAGGAATTAAAGTCTGCTGGTCCTGTCGGGCAGGGTCAAAAAAAAACTTTTTCTTCTAACTTCGAACGTTATAATCTTTCAATCCGTGCGGTCAAAGTTTCTGAAATTTTTTCCACATATTCCCATAGTAGTCTAGTACAAATTTGTACGGTTGAATTTTGAAAAAAAACATTTTTTTTCCATTTTTTTCTTACTGTTCTAAGAAGTGGCAGTTTTTCACAGCTTGTGTCCAAAATGTGCCTCGTCCTTTAGGGGTTAACATAAAATGGAACATTCGTTACCATATTTCTACTAATTGAAAACGGAACATTTATGGTTTAAAATTTTTCATTTGTTCTACATTGCTCTTTCAAAGTAACGGTGTAAATTAAGAAGTAAGGAAAAGAATACAACTAGTTTGGTTCACACGGATGAGACAACCTTGGTGGGAGATTGAGGGATAAGTGCCACTCAGGCTTATGAAAGCTACCAGAGCAACCCTTTCTCTTTCATACATATTAGGGCTGATTTTTGTCCATGCAACTTCCCACTTTGTGTAGACACCTGTAGAGGCAAGTACTGAACTTTTAACTTTTGCATATCAATTCTTCAGTTCTGCATTAACCATACTACACCCTTTTATAGGGGCGATCTGAAGAGCCTGGTCACGTTTAAGGACCTGTTCCCTTTAACCTTAGCTGCAAGTGAAGCCCACACACAAGACATCTGCAAGATCTTCCTACGGATTCAAGAATGTAATACCCCTGCAAAAGTGCACACCCGATGCTGTTGAAGACGAATTAGGATTGCACATATAAGTTAAACTTGTGAACGATCGCAGGGAAAGAGGAGTTGCAGGGAACGGAAAGAGGCACAGGGGAAATTCTATATGCAGACGCAGGCAGAGATGTCAGAGAGTCAGAGGACTCTCAATTAATACACTCCGTTGAAGAGTTCGACGCAATTGACGACACTACCGTAGTAATGATGCTTTCTGCCATAGCATTTGAGTTTCGCACGATTGATCAATGCCCTCGTCATGGCTCAGACTGTGAACTCAATCATCATGTCGTGGAGGTAATTGATGTGAAAATCAATTAACTGCGGAACGTTTACTCGTGTATCAAAAGCTGGCCAAGGAATGATGAATTAGGTTATTTACACCGAATTTATTACTGCTACAGCTCACGGACTGTTGGAATCAAGTACTGTTGTGAAACTTGTGCTGAATCCATTGGGAGATCGAATATTAAGCCCCGTGTACATGCTAGTCAGTTTGTTGAGAGAATTATCGTGTAGGGAAAAGTCGACTCTATGCGGAATGATCATGCATCAAGCTGGCGATGGAATGATGACATAGGTTATTTACACGGAATGAATTGATGCCGCAGCTCACGAGTGTTGGAAGCTAAGCGAGTAGTGTAGGTTCTGTTGAATCCATTGAGAGAACATTGAGCTCCGTGAGAAGTCTAATCAGTCTGTGGAGGTAATTGTTATGAATAGAGAAATCGACTCGATGCGGAACTTTCATGTATCACGCTGGCGATGGAATGATGAATTGGGTTATTTTTATTTATACCGAAATAATCTATGCCGCAGCTCACGGAGTGTTGGAATTACGTACTATAGTGTAGCTTGTGCTGAATCCATGGAGGGAACATTTCGCTCCATGTACAGTTTGTTGAGTCTTGCCGCATTCGATTACAAGGTTGACCAGTATGAAGATGATCCTAAACGCTGGTGGGATCCATTCCACTCATATGGTTGCGATAGTCAACAGAAGTGTATGTAGCGAAAAAAGTTTTATGCTGAAGTGGACAATAAGATTCTACCCATGCAAACCCTATCTCCGTGGCCTGGAGCGTCTGGCTTGTCTCTTGGAAGTGCTGTAATGGAATTTCGCAATCTGATGAAGCAACTACCACCGACGTTGCGGAGTGGATCTTGAACGCGCAGTGACGAAAGTCAGCGCGGTCAAGATTGGTGCAAGCGTAGTGAGGAAGAATGGCGTTCGAGACTTCGAGAACATTCTTGCTTCCTAGCTCAGCTTTTTCATGAACGTTTTCCCAAGTACATCTGAGAGGTTGTACTGTATCTGAAGGACAAGGACTTTAATAACAGATAAAATCGTTGAGTTAGTTAGAAATCGCAGTCCAGAAGCCTCGAATTGGGAATATTTGACATAGCTCCGAAACAATGGTTGGCAGTGATGTAAAGATGCCCCTCTGTACAGTAGCCAGGTTTCTCCTCTGAATGGAATTCCTATTTCGGATGCGTTTCGAAGACGGTAAGCCCGTCGAATTCGCATCCTCCAGGTGTGCCTCCAGGTGTGCGGAGGTTCTTCTTATTTTTTTACGCTCCATACCACAAAGTGCTTGGTATCAGTGCCACTATGTTAGTTATAGAACCCGCGTCGACTTTTTGATTGCCCTGTTCTTCGACGGAGTGCTTGTAAAAAGATTAGGGGAGCAGGATGTTGGATGTTAGGGCACTAGGTTTGGAGTTGAAGATGCCGAATAAACCGGTGCAGGTGTTGTAAACTGTGATGGGTCTGGACGTAGAAATAGGACGGAGTAGGCAAGATGAAGTTGGTGAGGAGAGCGATGATCAGACCGAAGACGAATCGACAAGTACACAGCCTTCGACGGACTGCGGAGGCCAGTCCCCCTGTCTTTGTCAGCAATTCGAGCACCAGACTTTCTTACGGAGACTTGAACAAGAGGCTCAAGTGGAATGTCAATGGTAAGATTGGTCTGAGCTCAATTCAAGGCTTGTTTGCAAATTGCGTCGCTCTTTGTGGAGCCTGGACTGGAAATTTTCCAAATACTTGCGAGATGGCGCGTCGAAAGATTAACAATCTTCGGCGGAGAACGCTTGAACTTGCGACTGGTTAAACATTTTGGTTAAACATTTTTAGTTGAAATTTTCCTGTGCACTTTATTTCGCGTAATTCTTTTGAATCTTGAATTTTGACATAGCGCTTCTAAGTTTAGTACCAGTGTAGCCTGAGGTCGTCGTGTTCGTGGCTTGACGTTATAAATTATTGAGTTGCTGAGCGTCGTGGATTGCAGGATGACATTTTTTAAGGAGCTTATATACCATGTAATTTTCCCTCTATCGTTGCCTCTGCTCTATTGGTTTGAAGGCGGGATGAATGGCATCGTGAATCGGCAATTTTGGGGTTCACGAGTTGCAATCAGACAATGGATTCTTGCCTTCGCTTGTAAGTTAGCACAGCTATTGCCATTAACCCTAGTTTTGACAGGTTCCAGTTTTGCAACTTAATTGTCGAGCGCTACCCTGATGGGCAAGTATTAACTGAAGCGGGGGCTTGAATGTTGTGCAGTCTATGCGATGAACGTAATCTCGAGGTTTTTTCTTGTCCCTGACATTGTCATTGCAAACATGTTGATAATTATGACGTATGTGGTAAGCTTTTCTATTCTCCTTCTTGAATTATTTCTTCCGTTCCGTCAATTTGCTCGCTCAAAGTTTCAATGTCGTTGTTTGGATTGAATAGTTCAGTATCTCACTGCCTGCAATCAGACGCTCTGAAGGATGTACCAGGGTTAAATAGATTCAGTCTACATGTGGGTGTAATTGACACGATAATATCATCTGTTAAGTTTTTGCTGCCCAAGTGAACCTACAGTTCTTGTGGTTCTGAAACTGTTTGGGGTTGTGTGCTTGAGGAAGGTTTTGGCAACCAAGTACGGATTCTACACGAAGTCTGATATGAAAGAAATGCGGGAGAAAGTATTGCCGCATGAGGCATTGGACGACCGCACTGTAAGTTTACTTCCTCGCATGTGATGCACCTATTCCACTTCTTAGAATTGCAACGTATGCTTCTACACATTTTTTCAGTTTATTTCCGCTCCGTTGTCGGAGATGCAGTTCGTTGCATGGTTCTTCTGCTCGGTTTTAGGGGAGTACTTTGGGAGTCCCGAAAATCCAGATTTACTTTCTGATTATTCCGCTTCATTTTAATGATATGATTTTGTTGAGCAGCTAAGATCGTCAACTTTACCTGATGAATTTTTGTAGTGATTATTAAACTCATCCAACCATACTCTGACATTTGCCAGCTTTTTCTAGCATGGACGAATCCGATCCCTCTACGAATTTTGAAGCGACAGCTGCTGCTAGCTGCTTCCCGTAACAACATGTTGAAGTGTTCCGAAACACTACGTGTGGTGCCTGGTGCCTCTAGAAACACTGTCAAAGAGATTATGCACCAGCTATCTCATGAGAAAGTGAGTCGCTTCTTCCTGAGGATTCATTATCAAGACTTCGGGTGGACTCGCAGTCCGAATCTGAACAGGCATTATTGTTTCCGATTCCGAACCGATATTGCACGTGGATATGAGTACCATAAACAATCTACATCAGGGTTTACATTCTTGCTTGTTTTTGTGCTGCAGAGAACGCCTTCTTTCAGGGTACGGATCTGCAAAAGCCGAAAACCAGCGAAAGTCGAAGCGATCAATTGTGCATATTGCGTGAAGAATTCTTGCACGGACAGGGAAATGGAAGATCGATGGGTACAATTGATCATGAGCCGACTTCACCTTGATCCAAAATGTCAACTGCCAGAGAGCGCTGAAATGTCTTCAGAAGAGGATAGTAGATTTGGAAGTAGTGTGAAAGCGGCAGGTGATGTGGACAATGACGACGCTCTATTCAAGAAAGATAAGACTACGAATGACCTGGTCGACCTTCCAGCAATTTTGTTGGCTGCTCATCTTCTCCAGCAGTCAGGTTACCTTCTTTCGTATGTTCCATGACCCCTCGCTCAAGTTTATAGCATATTATTGCCTTCGACAATTGTATCCAATTCAAGGATTATGTTTAATTGGGATTAAGTAGCTTCGCGAAGTATTTCTATAGAAAAGGTCGACATGATTCTACTTTCTCAATCTGAACAAACTACAAAGTAGTCAATGACTGCTTCTACAGTATACAAATGTTTGAAGGTGGACTACACTAATTATTTAATTGCGTTTTACATGTTACTAGAGGTTTAGACATCTAATGAGCTGCTAATTGTCCAGGAAGAAAAAGTTCGGGCACCAGTTGCTGAAGAATCCGATGCGTGTGTGGTTTACTTCCGGAATTATTGGCTTTTTACATACTGCCATCCCATATGTCATTCGTGGTATCACAGGTACTATGCGACATTTGCCTCTTTCCAGTGTCATAGAACTTGATGCAAATAAGATGTTCATGCAAAATTTTAGTAAATTTTGTCGATGGTTGAGTGAAATCAAGCTTGCCTGCAAGTAGCTGGAGCCAATCCTCATGGTAGCCTCATAAGTGTAAGCGGACAGTCTACATTATTCGGGTTTATAAATCACAGGCTTGTAACAATCATGAACTTCGATTGAGAGTCAAGTGTCCAAGTGGTCTACGTCTGAAGAAATTTGATACGAATTTTGATCGTGAATGTTTCAAGTTGGTTATGATGGCTTTTAGGAAGACCATATATTTGGGGAGGCAATGCTTGGTATGTGCATGTTGCAAATTTGTGCAGCATCTTCATCAACTCTCAATGCATGTAAGCGCTGCCTACGCCTCAATGTTGTTATTGGATTTGGTGATACTTGTGGAGAACATATTCATGTGCTGTCTTCTTGGACTGCGATCTTACCCTGTTAAATGGCACTCATTCAGGGCCGCAAGTGTGTCATTCATGATAGCTGGAGTTGCAGACTTCCGTAGACGATATTTTGCGGCCCGACTGTTAAACACTTTACTGAAGGATGGATGCATTGGGACGGAAACTGGTTGCCCTGATAAACTCAAGTCCGTTGAAACTGATGCGTGTTTTCGGGAGGTGATGAAGCAAGAAGAGCGGCGGAAATCGGAGTATCACACTGGAGTGGCTGTCGACTATGGTCGCGCCTCTTCCATTGTAGGGTGGTGGGCAATGAGAGTATTGGTTCTAGATTTTGGTCTCGTATTTTCGAAGCGAGTAAAGGTGACCTCTGCTCTCTTTATCCTTGCGTCCTTACACCATAATACTGGCACAGCACACTTAATAGGATCTTTTCACATTTTATGATGTCTTGCTGGGTTCGTGTGGATGACTCGATTTTTTTTTAATGTTCCATATTTGTTCACTTCTCTAGACCTATTCTGTATATTCCACCATTGGCTGAACTGCTGCGCTTTGGTGGTTCGCAGTATTACGCCAGCTACTTTTGTATTTACTGCGGAGTACTGATGGCTTTCCTCCTAATAGTGCTGTTTGCGAAGGGCACCGATAATGCGGCATTCACTATGTAAGAGCAATACTCCGTGAAATTATCGTCTGTCCTTGAAGTAAGCATGGACTAGGATGATACTTGTTTGTGATCAATTCATGTATTTTGCTCTAACCTGATGCTCCCCATCTAATCAATGTGTTTTCTCGTCGTGAATTGGTGCAGGGGTGTGGTGGCGTACGACCTCCTTGTTTTCATAGGCTTGTTATCACTCATTGTATTCCCAGGTGGAGAAACAAATAAGATGCACCTTGGGCACGGGGCAACACTCGTCTTCAAGAAGGTCCAGAATGCCTAATCCTAATCCAGTGAAAAAAAATTGGAGACTGCTGAAATGAAAGTAGAATTTGCGAGGAAGTTCTACCGTGCAATTTTTTTGTAATGCAAGTGCTGATGAAGACCTAATGCCTGAGTTGTAATGAACTTCGAAACAGATGGAGTTAGCGAATAAATTGAGAGGTCCTCTGGATGGTGCTTCTCCCGAGGAAAGAGAACCATTCCTTTTCGCGTTCAAAGTCATGGGGACGGTATCGGAAGCCTTAGCGTGGGACACCACCATAACCAAGGTATGGAATTACGAATAGCATGATGAGCCTCACAAAGTCCCTACAACTGAATATCAATTGTTTCAGTGCTGCTATCGTGGAAGAGTTTATACTGACATGACATTGTTTTTGTGCCATTTCCAATGTGTTTTCTAGTGACTGTTTTTTAAATATTGACCTTCAAATATACTAGATAGGCACTGAAAAACGCTGAAATGGTACTAGAACAGGTTCATTCTTATATTATCCCACCAATATGTTGATAATCAGTGCGAGGGACTTTTGCGATGAGCGGTTTAAAGGTTTAAGGGTTTTTTAGGGTTGGTTTTGGTTTAGGGTTTAGGGTTTTAGGGTTCACTTTGTTGTTGCTTCATGAATGCTGGTTTCTTGCATGACTGATCAAGCGATGGTGCGCTTTCAGGTGACGATTCTGGGATTCAAAGCTGGCAGTGAGGTGATTAGTGTGTTGTTAGGTTTTGGTGGAGCAGCTATCGGCATAGTTGCGCAACAGTTTACTTCATACGTAGGAGGCAATTCACAACAGTGACGATTATTTGCTGGGGCAGCTCAAGACATGTACTTTATCTAATCATTTCTATTGGAATTTTTAATAGCAATTCAGTGAAAGATTTTCAATTGAATTTGGAGGAGTGATAATCTTCGTTGCACCTGCTGAAAACAACATACAGCTACTTCTCCTCAAGTTTTTGTAAATTTTTCTCCAGTAAGTTTAATTGACCCGTACATATGGTAGTGTATTTGACTCCAAGAATATGAATTATGTACTAAATTATGGCAAGACATACAACATTGGATCAATAATTCAACAATTAGCATCCTTAACCCTTAAATGTCTAAATTCATTTCTAGAAATGAGGATTTGAGAAAAATCATTGTAAAGTGCTATTTGGAAGCATATTTTGAAATTGGTATTAAAAAACAGTTGTAGATTTTGATTTGTAGATGCCATCTCTACAGTTAGATTCATCAATGTTATCACCAATCTGTTTTTTATAAATTTTGAAAGAGAAATTCCAAAATTCCTTCAAAATTCAACTACAAGTAAAATATTATCATTTTTTGAGTGAATTTTTTTGAATGAATTTGAAATGAGGTTCTATTCACATGGTGATTTTTTGAAATTTTTGTATTCTTCAAATCTATAACCTCATTTTGGCAAATCCAATTTTGAATTGAAGTCAATGCAATTTGACTACTTGACATATTTGCACATTTGTAATTTTAGAAAAATATATATGTACTCTAGTAACACCAAATCCAACCATGAGATAAGACAAAAACTTGATAATGTATCTCCATAAATTAGAATAACTTTCATCCAAGTAGTTAAGATGATGAAACTTGAGTTTCAATTTATTCATCGTCCAAAAAATGGACATCAAATTAGAATAACTTTCATCCAAGTAGTTAGGATGATGAAACTCGAGTTTCAATTTATTCATTGTCCAAAAAATGGACATTGGAGAGTTTAGGGGTTAACCTTGTAAGGACGGGCCCATGACCATTGAGTTCTAGTTGGCCATCACTCTGTTTGCTACCAATTGGATATTTATGAAAAATTTTGTTTGCTACCAACTATATATATATATGAAAAAATTTGTGTTTATTTTTTAGAAGTAAAATTCTATGTCTACTACAAATTGTAAAACTTTCAACCTTTTTCAGAAAAATTTGAAAATCTTACAAATTTCTTAGGAAAAAAATGAAGAAAGTGCAAATCAAATGCAAAATGTACTCCCAAAATCTGAAATTTTCATTATAGATGTATAATATAGTGCATAACATCATGCTATAAACCAAAGTTATTGCATCACTCTATAATTAGAAAATCAATAAACTAGGCTGTAGGCCTAAAGTTCATATTGCTATAGAATATTGAAATTAAAGATTTTTTCAAAATTTTCAATTGGAGTAGAAAGTGCAATGGAAAAGCTTCATTTCATTAGTTAGACTCAAATTTAAAGAATATTATTTGTATGGCTAAAATTTCCATCAAGAGTAAATAGCAAGAAATGGTCCTAATACATTATAAAGGTGATCCATGGATTAAGCATATTCTTCTTTAGAAAAGTCAATAAGATTATAAATAGGGACTTTGCAATACTATTCAATGAAAATGTACTCAAGTACCCTCCAAAATAAATGAATTGGATGAAGGGTTTTTTTCCATCCTCTAGTCTCACTTGAAGTCATCCATTAAACACTTTGTGCTTGCAACAATTGTACAAGGTTAATTTAGATGTCATTTTAATCCCTCAAGGACTATGGCCTTTTTTTTGCACTACAAGAAACTTGCCTTTGTGGTGTTATGAAGAAACAAGTTATATTTTCATTGACATCAATGCGTCACAAATTTTGAATCATTGGGAGGCAAGTTTTTTCAAAACATTAGATATTTTTAGGCTTCTAGATGACCACAGGTTCCGAATTTGTAGGGAACATGATAACTCTGCCACATCGTCTATTTGACATGGTCAGAAGACGGCTACGTTGAATAATATTTTTTAATGAATTTTTGAATAATTAAATAATAGTGATATTTTTAATATTTTTAATATTATTTTTAAATTTTGCACACTATTGGTCGGTTCACAAAACAGGGAATAGATGTGAAACATTCTTCTAGAGGCCTCCTAAACATTTAATGTGTTGACAAAGATGTGGAGATGTAAGGAAAAACTAAATTGTTAATATCTCTAAGATGGAATTGAAACGCACTATTTCCAATAGTGAGATTATTCTCACAAGCAAATTAGGCCCTGTAGAACTTTCTTTTTGGAAAATTGTGAAAATTGGATTAAAAAACAAATGCAATATGTCATTTTCCCATAAAGATGCTATGATTGGTTAGAAAACAGGATGTTCTAGAACTTTCACATCACTAATCCAAATAGAACAAATAAAAATGTAGACAAAAATATGATCTATAAGAAAAAATTTGAAATTTTTTATTTCAAGTTTCTATGGATTTTTCTTTTTGCCTAGCAAAGTGAAAATAGTATAAAAAGTGTCATAAATTTTTCTTTTAGGCACAAATTGAAATAAGTATTATACTTTTGAAAAGCTATTGTATTTTTGTATATTAAAAAAAATTCAGAAAATCATGACAAAAAATTGAGACTATAGGAGCCTCCTCCAAGTCTATTTTGTCCCTTGAGGGAACAATGGTCCTTTAGAGTTTAACATCTAAATCTTATAATGCTCAAACATAGCATCATATTAGTAGAGTACATGAACATTTGGAGCTTTTCAAATGTGTAGGAAGGGCAATTATGATCTAAATTTGAAGTGCTATATGTCATTGAATTTGGCTCAACATGAGTAAAAACTTTATCACAAGTGCATATCTCAATTCATATACCTTGTATGTAAAATACTTAAAACAAAAGAAATGATTGTGTTTGCCTAATACCTAAAGGTCGAAGGAGTAGACTAGATTTCTAAAATTGTAAAGATGTATTATAAAATGAAAATTAAAAGAATAGTTTAATGATGGCTCTTCAAGAATAGTTGTTAAATACAATTCGTAGATCATTCATATCCTTATGGTCAAGTTATGGTTGGATCAAGTTGTTTACAAACCAATATTTTTCAATAAATGTTTTTGCCAAAATTTGAAAATTCCTTTTAAAATTGATTGTAGATTGAATATTTGTAATTTTCATAAGAATTTTTTTCCTTGAAATTGAAAATGTTAAATTCTAAACATAGTCATTTTAGAATATTTTTATTCAAGATGTTTTAGAAGGGTCATTTTTGAATTGAAAAGGCTACTTTTTGAAGCTAGACCTATCAATTTCTATTGAATAATATAATATTTGCAAAGCAAAGTCTTCAAAATCTATTCTATACAAATGTTAAAGATCTAATAAACAAATCTTCCAAACAAATGATGGATGAAAAACTACATTTTTGTGTGCTTGGAATGTGTTTGTATTCATCCGTTACTCAAAATTTAAACACTTCATTCTTTCAGGGTTCATGCCAATGCACTATTTAACAATCTTTTCTTGTTCTTGGTATTTTTAAAAACCTTTTGATGAAGGCGGTGGTGCATTTGAAAACTAATGAGGTAGGAGTGGCAATGGGAGCATTTAAAATTATATGTTAACTATAATAGCATAGAATTAATTCTCTTCATAAACTTTATCATGGAAATTACTTACTAACCCCTAAAGTTCCGTGACTATGTTTTCACCAAAAACGTTCCAAAACTGCCATTTTTAGCACAAGTATCAAATTTAAGAAAAAAACATTTTTGAACACATGTAACCGTAGGATCTTGTACTAAATTGTTTTGAAAGTATGTCGAAAAAATTTCAAAAATTTCCACCGTGTGGATTGGAAGATATTAACATTTGAAGTGACAAAAATCAGTTTTTTGGCCCTGCAAAAAACCGGGCAGCAGCACTTTAGAAGGTCACATTTGTATGAAAAAATGTCCAAAATGGTGGTGAATCTTTGGATTCTTTTTTCAAGGCAAGTTGGCTATGTTCTTGAAAATTTTCGAATCATTTGGAATTGTACAACATATAGGAAAAAAATAGAATGTAGAAAGAAGTAGAGAATAATTCAAAATACTAAATTGTCAAAAATTTAATTATGGAATTGAAAAACGCCAATCCCAATGGTTGTAATGTTGTAATAAACAATCTACATCCTATGATTTTATTTTTTTCAAAAAATATTAAAAATTGAATTAAATAAAGGACTTCAAAGTTTATTTTAGAGTATAGATTCCTTAACTACCCGCAAACTGAAATTCCTCATAACTTTCATCACATTGATCAAAATGGACTGATTCAAAGCTTTCCCCATATACTTAAATATAGAAAACCAATTTCAAATTTTCATTTTTGAAAAAAGTGATTTTTTCAAATCTGCCCGAGCTGCCCGAGTTGAGAAACAAACAACATTTTGCATCATAACTTTTTACTTGTATACTCAAATGAAATGAAATTTAGCATGCATCAAAGATATTCCTCGTCCACACCTTGTCAAAAAAATTCAGCCTAAATGAGTCAAATCTCCGCTCACATGTACCTGCCCAAAAAAGTTATGTTGCCAAAAACACAAGGCCGGTCCTTTAGGGGTTAATGAAAGGAACAAACTTGGTAGGTTGACATAGAAAAAAAGACTATAACTAATACCCAAGTATCACAATCTTGGCATTCAATCGATAAGTGACACCTTTAAATTTAACTTTTAAGTGGTGATAAATGTCTTCATGACAAAAGAATTTGATGAATTTTTTGTAATGCAATTGATGTAAAATAAAAATTAATGACATGAGATAATTAAATTTATACATATTCTAATGTATGAGATAAGTTCTAAACCTCTATGCCAATATTGGTTGTTCTATTCTATATCAATCTAAAACTCACTATAGAGTTACTAGATAATACATTCTTAGTTTGATCATTCACATCAAACTAAAGTTCACCTTAGAGTTACTTGTTATTATTTTCTTAGATTGTATTGATTTGCAAGCCTTGGGTGTATGTTCTTTTTACTAGTGTTTTTGGAATGATTGAAAATTAGAAGAACAATTATTTTAACAATTAGGGGATTTAAAAAAAATATGTGTATGTTTAGATTATTCAATGTTATATTGTCTTTCAAGGGGACCTAATTCTATCCTAGGTTATTGGTAGAGAAATCACATCTCAAAGACAAGGTTAGGTTTATGTGAACCACCATATTGGTTCACTATTTAAAAATCTAAAAATATAGACATTAGGCATGAATTTACAAATCCGGAAGTGTTAGTACTCCGAATCAAGCCATAACCCTCAATTAGGGATTTTTTCACTGAATAGCAATAGAAACTTCATGAGGTTAGGGCAAGATGCTAGAAAATGCAATTATGAGGAAATTAGGGGAAATTCTAGGGAAAAAATGGGGAGTTAAAAGTAAAAAGAGGTTAAGCAAGATTTGGTAGAGTAACCAAATTAGGCTAACGGTAAAATGATGAGAAAATGAAAACAAAAGACTAGAAGTAGGAAATGAAACTAAAAGTAAATTAAAAATCACAAAAATAATAAATAATAAAAAACACAAAAGAAGTTAGTTAAACTAAAACTATGACTAAAACACTAGTGTAGTGAGTAAAACACTAAAATAGTGCTAGAAACACTAAAATAGGAGTTTTTCAATAATTTAGGGGGTTGAACAGTAAAATAGCGCAATTTACACTAAACTGGCGGATTTATAGTAATATAGCGCGATGTGCACTAATTTGGCGCATTTTGCACCAAATTAGTGGATTTACAATGAATTAGTGTAGGATGAAAGTAGTTAAGAAAACTAATCTGTTAGAAAGTTTGGATACAAACAAAATTAGGGTTTGGAGCCCCTTTCTCTTTAAACTCTCTCAATTTTCTCAACTTTGTGTGCATGTGTGTTTGGAGAGCATTTTTGGTGACTATGGGCATTTTTGGTGACTATGGGCATTTTTGAGGCATGAAAAATTAGAGACTAAGATGAGGGAACCAAGGTAGGACAATTTATCGAGTAGGTCACTATTTTTTTGGGAAAAAATGGTGAAGGAATGATGGGAATGAGGTCAGATGGGAATTGGAGTGGAGAGAATTAGGGTTTTATTGACTTGGGGGGGGGGGGGGGGATTGCCAACTTTGGTGACTGATTATGGAAGGTTGGAAGTGTGGAATGGGCAGAATTTTTGGGAGCATGGAGAGGGAAAAGTCATCTTTTCAACAAGACAAGTCTTGATTGATTCCAAGCAAGGACGAAGATGGAGCAGCCAATTTAGTGAGAGGAGGTCAAGTTGCCTCCGCCATGGAAGACCGGTAACTTTGGTGAGCGACTGTGGGAGTTTGGCTAAGCAGATTAATTTGAATTTTTGTGAGAAGAAAGATGGGGAAGTCAAATTTCCAATGGAACAAGTCTCGCCCAATTTGAAGCAGGGACAAAGGCGGGGTGATCATTTTAGTGTGATAAGGTCTGCTGCCCATTTGGCGGTAGTTTATTTTGGGTATTTCATCTTTTTTTTCTTGTGATTTAGCTGAATCTAAATGTAATGTTAACTACAATATGATTTTTTCTTATCAATCTTGAAGGAATAGTTCAATGGCCATCCATGCAATGTTCTTGTAGGGTGTGAATGTTTAGAGAGGGTATATGAGGATTTTTTAGGGTTTTAAGGCAAGCGTGGAAGTGCTGCCCAAACTTGGGGTAAAATTAGGGTTAGGATATGGATTAGGAAATTGAAGAGAAAAAAAATTGGCCTAAAAGGAATGCGTGAATATGTTAACAATGGGATCTATGGAATTAGGGAGGTGTTTGGCATCAATTTAGGAAGTGAGTTAGGAATTCGGGTAGTTGTAGTGTGCTGGAATTTAATTTCAAGACACCAAATTGACCCATTTGGTGCCCTAGTGATTAATTTTAGGCTAAATTAGGTGTAGTAGGTTGTCTTAACCTCTTGAAGTAGGTACTAGGGTCATTGGAGGATTTTAGGGTGCATATTAGGGTGGTGTAAGGGTGCTACCTCCATTTCACCTAGAGTAGTTTAATGTTAAAAAATTGATAAAAAAACATTTAGGAGTCCATTGCTTGGAAGGCAATTTAGGTAGAGGTCCCATACACTCACCGTCGGCCAACTCTAGGGGGCTTCTTTGCCTTGCAGTGAAAAAGCCTCATAGTTTACTTAACCTCTAAAGGACCATTGTCCCTTTAGGAGACAATGGATTTTGGGCAAGTTCCTATGACCTCAATTTTTAGTGAAACTTTCTCATAAGATTAAAAATCTTGTTAGCTTCCTGTAAATATAATTTTTATTTCAATTGGTGCTCGGGATCAAAAGTTATACCATGATAAGCCCAAATTTCAGCTCAACATGTAGAAAAATAAAAACACAAAACAATTCAAATGAAATATTTATTTATTTTTCTAAGAGATCATATTTTTTTCTATACATGAATCTTTGATTCATTCCATTTTTTTATTAGTGATGTGAAAATATGAACAATCTTGTTCTTCAAGCAATTTGACCATCTTCTTGAAAAAATAACTTATAGGATTGATTTCTGAATGTAATTTTCACAATTTTTCAAAAAAATTTGTTTGAGAAGGTTAATTTTGCTTGCTAGACCAATCTCACCTTCAGGATTATTGTGTTTCACTCCCATCTTAGAGCTACTGGTATTATTGATTTAGTTTTTATTGTAATCTTGGACCTACTTCTACTCAACAATTTTTTAAAGAATGAAAATCAAGAGATTTTTAATTTTTTTTCTTCCCTCGACTTCCAACTCAATTCTTGAACACAAAAGATTTTATATTCAAATTTTGTAGTTCAAAATTTTTGATAGAAGGTGGTCAAAGTCATATGAAATTGTAAGTTATTGTTCAAAAAAGCTTTTTTTCCCAACATTGAATGCTAATATCTCCCAATCTCTTCAATCAAACTTCATGAAATTTTTACCTCCTTGTCTCAAAAAATTAAAGTACAAGATCCTATGGCTAGATTCTAATTTTTTTCTTGGGTGAATGCAACAATAATGACACTTTTGAGTGTTTTTTGATACTAAAATGGCCTAAGTCCTTTAGGGATTAAAAAAGATGATGGTAATTGGTGAATGAATCCATATGCTCATCCATAGAGACTTGCCAAGTATGCAAGTAAAACTTAACCTTCATTTGTAGATGGTTGGTTTTTTGTTGTGTACCCCCTTCTAGCTAATTCATTTGGAGCTCTTTGATTCCATTGAATATGAACTCAAAATTTTTATCTATGGTAATAAACAAATTTCATTGTTTTTATTTGGAGCCAAACATATAGGTTGATTTTCTTTATTTTGACCAAATTACACTTTACTTGACCATCAAATGGGTTGATTCTTCCTATTGGTATTTAAGGGACAAAATTATATTTTACATGACCATCAAAAAGGTTGATTAATTTTGATGTTATCTATCTTAGTTGAACCAATATTAATTGGAAAGGCAAGGCAAGTTGGCTCCAAATTTTTATGCTTATTGAATAAATATAAAAAAACACCCTCAATTTTCAAGTGTAATTAGAGTGGTACCCTCAATTTAGAAAAACACCCTACATTTTGTATTTGGGGACTATAATGATTAGTGACTGACACTAACTTATCAAAAGCACACTATGTGTTAAATAATGAAATCAATGAAGATTGAATTATTACAATATTGTACCAATTCCTAAAAAAAATATTTTTTGTAGTGACACTAATTTTCTAAGTGACGCTAATTTCTCCCTCCCTTCCCATCCTTGTTGTTAATACATCAAATCAGTGTATTTTAACCCTAATTTGGGGATCTTTGATTCCTAAATTGAGTTCAAGGTTTTCAAATTTGATCACCCAGTGCCAATGCAGAAGAACAATTCAAGGAGCCCAATCCCGCGCATGCAAGGGGCACCCAACGCCGCGCATCTTGCCCTAATTTCCAACCCAGAGCTTCGTGGAGCACGCAAGCTTGCAGCAACAGCGATCAATCGCGGTGGTGACACAAGGGAAGTCTTTTTGTGGTTCGCAGGAGCAGGAACAGTGTTAGGTAGTAACGTAGTGAGCCTTGAACAGTTTCTTCGGGTTTTGTAGAACAAAAGGGCGCGCTTGCGGGAAGCAGCGACAGACGACGAGCAAGCAAGCATCATGCCGCCCAAGGCAGCGCCGAAGGCGGGTGGCAAGGAGAAGTCCAAAGCAGACCTCGCGAAGAAGCAGAAGCTGGTGGAGGACAAGACGTTCGGCTTGAAGAACAAGAACAAGAGTAAGAATGTGCAGAAGTATGTGCAGAGCGTGCAGCAGTCCGTGCAGAATGCCGTCAAGCCCAACACGGACGCCAAAGCGGCGGCCAAGGTGCGGAATCGTGACGACGGCACCTTATCTGACTGACTGATTGATTGTGTGTCCAGGCATTTGCTTAGGATTTTAGTAGGATTGTTTGGGGTTTCGAATTTTGTTTGGTGTAATAGGGTTTGCTGTTTTTGGTTCGGGATACTCTTGGTCACTCTTTTTTGTTACTCGTGCAGAAGAAGAAGGAAGAAGAGGCTGCGAGAGATAAGGAGTTGAATGAGTTGTTCAAGGTGGCTATCAGTCAGCCGAAGGTGCCTGTCGGTATGTTCGCTTTTACATTAAACCCTGTTTCTGTTCCTTTTATCGTTTCCGCGTATTCTGTTGCAGTTATGGCATTCGTGGTTTCCGTTTTCATTAAACTGGAGCGCCGCCCTGGTAAGCAGAGATGATGGAATCACTGGTTGCACTCAACATCTTAAGATACTGGGATTTCAATGAGTTGTAAAACGCCTCTTAGTTTGGAATGTTGAGACCACAACAAGCAATTGAAAGAGTGTGGTGAACATGATGACAGACTACAGAGTGAGTCAACAAGTAGTTTTTGTTTTGAGGGTTGCGGGTCTAGTCATATGAGTGATAGCTTGTTGGAAGGCTGTCTTGAAGGTATTATCCGTGTTCTGATTCGCAGTATCCAGAGTGCTGCAAGCAATTGAAATTTCCTGTCTAGGTTTCAATTGATGTCAACAAGACTTCATACCTGGCATCCCGGTTTAGTGAAAGAGTCACAAGTTCATTGTTGAGCTGGAATTTTTCAATCGTTGACACTGTAATTCCTGTACTTTGTGCCAGGTGTTGACCCCAAATCAGTTGTTTGCGAGTTTTTCCGACACGGGCAATGCGCCAAGGGATTCAAGTGCAAGTATTCCCATGATCTGAGTGTAGAGAGGAAGGGAGAGAAGATTGATATCTACAGCGATCAGCGTGATACTGACGGTGAGCTTCTTGAAGTTTTCTCGATGTGATACCCGATTGCTGCATTAGGGTTTGAATAAGGCGGTCGTTCTTATGCTGGTCTGCTTTATCTGCAATCTGCAGGCACCATGGATGAGTGGGATCAGGACACTCTCGAGAAAGTGGTGGCAGCGAAGGGCAATGAGTTCACTCACAACAAGCCTACCGAGATTGTATGCATTACTCGCCTTTGGATAATCCTGAACTGAGTGAGAAGATGGGAGTGGGTGATGATTGTTTGGAATTGTAATCTGCAGATGCTGCATGTGTGTCGGTTGGGTAGTGTTTCTTTTGCGTGATATTACTACCTGTACTCTAGTTAATTCAATGAGTGCGAGATACACTAATTGTTTTTTACTGTATTCGTCTTCTAAAAATCACTATATTCTTATTTGTTTAGTGGCTACTGGGAGAAGAAGGGAGTATCTTCTTGCTCTGAAGTCTTTCAAGTTTTGGAATCAAGTTTTGTATTCATAGTCTATGTTTGACTTGAGTCTTATCCTACACTCTTTAGGTTGCATCACACTGCTTCTTTTGTGTTTCACGCTATTACATGTAACTCTCAAATGACAAATAGGTAAAGAAGTCACTTTCCGAGATAATTTTTTATTATGTATCTATGATGAATATTTCGAAATATGGATTTTCATCATGCACTGAGATCTTAGGGGAGGCAACCTAATTGAAAAGGAATCCTAAAGAGACTGAGGAGGGTAGTGGGATTCAGGTTGATCAAAGAAAACTTGTGTAAACGGCAGTGATATGACAATGCATAGGCTCACTATTTTTCTCATTAGAACTTCAGAATACTAGCTTGTGGGATTTCTGAATCTGTAATCACCGTTTTGTTTTCGGAGGATTTCTGTAAGGTCTTACTGGTTCCATTTCTTTTCCTCCCCAGGTGTGCAAACATTTCTTGGATGCCGTAGAACGGAAGCAATATGGATGGTTCTGGTCGTGTCCAAACGGTGGGAAGGAGTGTCATTACCGACACGCTTTACCTCCTGGTTATGTCCTCAAATCACAAATGAAAGCACTGCTTGAAGAGGAGGGTGAAAAGCTGACGATCGAGGAAGAAATTGAAAATCAGGTTTGTTAGCAAATTTACTAAGAATGGCGAACTTCTTTCAGGATATATTATCTTGATTTGCCATCCGCTTGTGGAGAATTGTGGTTGTAGAAAATGGAATAACTTAGTGACACTTTTTCTCTGCTGATACAGAGGCATATGACCAAGACTACTACCCCGATGACGGCAGAAGCGTTTGACGATTGGAAGAGAAGGAAAGCAGAGGCACGGGAGGCTGAAATGACTGCTAAGAGAGCTGAAAGGGCTAGAACTGACAGAATGAGGTGTGGTGTTAGCACAAGTAAAATTTGACTTCTCACATTTTTCTTTTCAATTTTTTTATGGAGTAATGAGATTTTGACTAGTTTTTAGATGTACTTATCAATTGTAGGTTAGAGTCTGAAATATTGCGCCACTGTGTAATCCTGACTAACCCTTATGGACTCTGGTGATGCCAAACAGTGGTCGGGAGCTCTTTCTTCTTGATGCCAGTTTGTTCGTGGATGATGCGGAGGCATTCGACTCTTATACTCGGGAGGAAGAATCTGAAACTGTGGAGGCCTCAGGGTCCTCTCAGGTAATGATGTCTTCCCATGTTTGTCTAATTTGAGGAATCGGAAGTGGTCGTCATTCTTTTTAGCTTTTTGTGTTTTATATTCGAGGGCTATTTGAAAGTGCATACTTTATTGGAATGATATTCTGGAAAGAAGAAAAATATTCT
The DNA here is from genome assembly GCA_963920665.1 of Straminergon stramineum. Lineage (NCBI taxonomy): Eukaryota > Viridiplantae > Streptophyta > Bryopsida > Hypnales > Calliergonaceae > Straminergon > Straminergon stramineum. The sequence goes on from OY987272.1 coordinate 5,472,352, forward strand.
TCTGGTGTTCCGAGTAGATTTATAGATTAGGAATTAGGATTCAAACAGCAGATCATAAGAGCAGAATTGACTTCGAGCTGTGATTTGGCAGGCTCAAGAGCAACCAAGTCTGGAGAGGGCAGGTATCAGTGAACAAGACGAGACGTTGTTTGCAGATGACGACGATGAATTGGACTTAGACGAGTTGGATGAATTGGAGTCAAGGATTAACAATACATCCTTAGATGACAACACTTGAGAGGGTTGATTTGTGGTCCCTCCCTATCCTCAGAATGGAAGCGAAGCAGGAGATGGAATGGATAGTGAAGTGCATCTTTTCTGGGACTCTTCATCTCCAAGATTGAAAACAATCTGATGGAGCAGAAAGTGTTCTTTTCAGACAGTACCATGGTACAGTAGTCGTTAACTGGAATTTCTGAATCTCGAATTCAACTGAAGAATGTGTTCTAGAAAATCTTCAAGTTCAGGTAACGTAGAGTTGTGGTGAGATGTTGCGAGCTTTTTCGGGAGTCAGTATGTGAAATGTTTCTATTTGAGGTAATTGTACTGAAAGTTCTTGCACAGATTTTGCATCGTCATGCTTTGTATCATTCCTCTTCACAAAAGGTCCATTCATTTCAAAGATGTCCTTGAATCAATGCCCTCGGTACTCTGGGTCACGGAACTACAATCAGTGAGCATAGCCATACACTTTTGTGATGAGGCTAGTTCCGTATAGTTGAAGCATTGTTTCTTTCTTTTTCATGTCGGAATATTCCCTGAAAGTTTGAAAGCCTTTTGGAGCCAAAGACAAAGGGCAGTAGTATGATTGCAGACTTTGAAAGCACCCTAGCCCAGTACACCCTGACCCCAGTATTATCTGATAGCTTGGGCTCCCCCAAAAGTTGACTGTCACTTAGTTGGCATCTTTGAATAGTTTGCAGGATATTTCAGAAGATTATTAGGCCTCGGTCGATCCTTAGTCGACTACTTCGTCCGCCTTGGTGTGGAGGGAAATTGCCATTTCATCATGGATTTTGTCCATCCGGTGCATAGCTTCACACTAGGATTTGGATGTCCGGTGGAATTATATTTGTGAAAGCTCCCTTGTAGTTGTTTTGTTGTTCAATGAGATCTCCTTCACAACTCTTTTCTTGAACAAAACCCGTTTTCTCTACCAGACAAAATTTTGCATCACCTCCCAATTGGATCCCAAACTTGATCACTACAAGTATGGCTCTAACTTAAATTTTGGTGGGAGTGGGTGATGACATGGTGTTATCTTCAAGTGGATGTCCCTTTGGTGTGAATGCTCTAGTGAAAGAAACCCTATGATTGACCCATGAAATTGCTTTTCATCTTGTCCACTACCATTAGATGTTTTGGTTTGAATTGGGCCTTATTTTAGAGGTCTTATCAACTTTGGGGAGCATTGGGGATGCTAATTAATGGTGTCGGATGACAATCAAATGATATGGATGGATGTGGCAAGCAATTTTATCACCTAGTTTTTTCTTGCTGACTTTTCGTAATGGGTTATGAAGAACATGCATAACATTGTAAGACTAGGCAATGGTATTCCCCATATTGGGAAGGTATTGTGCCTCCCAAGATGCTTAGGAGAGACTTTTTAGTTAGTGCAGAAATTGGAATTGGCAGAGGAGCCATATGAGAGTAATTTGTTTCATTGTGGGGGTTTATCCTTCAAGAATGCAAAAGGAACCCTTGCCTTATAGGTAAATAATATAATGTGTAATTGAGTTTATAGTCTTGTCAATGTTTGTCTTCATAGAAATGAAAAGTTAGCAAAAAAATGGATCACAAAATATGCTATTTTAGTGTATTTTGGGATTTTGTTGTTCCTTGTTCTAAATTTGAAATTTCTCTAGAAAAATGATGATTTGGGTTTTGGGCCAACTAATGAAATTAAGGTCATCTTCTCTAGTTTTACTCCAATTTGAATTTTTTAAAAATTCCTAAAATTGAATATTTTCTTGTAATTTGAGCTCTTAGGTGTATTTTCAATGTTTATGGAATTTTAATTTTAGAATGGCATGGAAATTGTGTTTCCATTATCAATGTTGTTCTTTACTATAATATACATGTATAGTGACATTTTCAGATTTTTTGAGATAATTTTCTATTTGATATGATTTTTCTTCACTTTTTCATTAAAAATTCTAGCAAATTCTTTTTCCCCAAAAGAAATCTAATTTTTTTGTGAAGTTAAGAAGGCATGCAATTTCAACTCTGAAAAAAATTATTTTATTAACATATAGTTGTGGCTAAATGGGAGGATATAGAATGATGGAATTTAACCTCCAACTTTGTGGTCATAGGCTATGTGCTTCAAGGATAAAAGGTTTGACTAGAGTTCATATTAACCATGTAAGGACAAGTTGATCACCATGAAAATCATCCTTTCTGGTACCATGTGGATCTTTTGCTTTAAAAAATCCAAGAGCTCATATTGAAAATCAAACTATTGTGCAAGACCTTCCCTTTCCATATAAAATTTAAAGATGAACATTTGCACTTCCATCTTACTTAGAAGGATTCTTTGTCATCCATTGGACATTTAGTGTTTGCATCGTCTTTAGAGGGTTAACCTTGTAAGGATGGTGAGGCCAAAAAGTGTTCAGTAAATGACATTTGAAATTACTATAGAAATAAAGCCAAATGCACCAATTGGTCTTAAATTTGGATCATTTTTAGTAAGGTAACTTAGTAATAGGGTACCAACACCAACTCAATAAGGTACCAACTAGAAATAAAAAAGAAACTCTATTAGGTACTATGATTTATCAAACTACAAACCTCTTTTGAATTTTTCATTCTGCCTTTTAAATATTATTAACTTAAATTGCCCATCATCTCATTCAATCAAATGAATTCAAGTGAATTCAATGAAACACATGAAATGGATGAAAGCAATTGAATCTTCTCTCTTAAATTTTATATATATATATATATATATATATATATATATATGCATTTCCAACACAAATACTGTAGTTTTAGTCAATCAAAATTGGAAGCTATTCAAATTCCTCATGTGAGAAAAGTACATGGAGGAGTGAATACAAATTGACTTTGAAACTTATAAGATGGTGCAAAATCAAGGCATGGTTTTATATGTAACAAGCTAGTTTGGGATAATGCAAGGATATTTGATTATAGAAATATAATCATGAAGAAAGAAACACTAGTTGTACTGTAGAAGATTTAATCATGCACATAAAGTTTAGAAAATGGAATATGACAATTATTTAAAGAACTTTAGTCAAGGTATATAGCTTCTAATACCCAATTCAAGGAGGACTAGAGGAATAATCTCACCCTTTCTCATACATCCCAACGCATAAGTAGTTTGTTACATATGTATGCAAGATGTCTTAAATGAAATCCTAGTTGCTATCCAATGTATGAATTGAATAAACAAAGCAATTAGTTCCAATGTTCCAATACATGTATGATCTTGCAAAATTTGTCCCATGGTAGCAGAATAATTATCTAAGATATTCTTAGGGGCTCACCAACTAGAAACTTGGTGTTTTTTCAAGGTCAACTTTCTCTACTTGACGATGCAAAACTTCTATATTCCCATCTTCACAATTTTTTAGTCTTGAATTGGGTATTGCAATAAATTCAAACTTATTAGTTTTCGCTATTTTCCAAGGTTCAACAAACCACTCCTTAGTCCTATCGACATTGTTGAAAGTTGCTCTAAGAACATAATGTCATTTAGAGAGGACTTTGCTTTGAAAAAACTCTAGGTTTTTAATTGCAACTAGATTTACCCCAGGATATGTGGAGATACAATACTATAAGTGATAGGATGTATTAAATCAAAATAAAATAAATGCTTCATTTGTTGTATAAAATGTCATATAATATAAACTATAAAGTGTATACAACTTCATATATATACGTATATGGCTTTGTAATTAACATATATAAGTGCCATATTTATATAAGTGCCACATCTATCTATCTAAAAATTATAAAAATATTGTATAAATTGTATACAATATTGCATGAATATTGTAAAACTCTTAAAAATATAGTCAACCATCGAATGATTGCTATAAAAAAATTAAAACTCCAAATCAAACATGTCTTCATTGAATATAGTCAAACTTAGTTTGAAAAGCTAACAAAATATTAGACAATTTCTTTAAATTTCAAATTGAAAAAAGATATTGTTCATATTTTGTAACATGCTAAAGTTGATACTTTCAATTTCAGTGGTAGCTGTACATTCCTCTACTTTGGAGTACATTTTGGTCTCATAAAAACTTCAAATATTTTGTGACATATTTTCTTAGAAAGCTAATCGAATCACTTTTATTTTCATAAAATCTTAGATTTAAAAACTAAAATGCCCGGTTATCTTTGCTTCGTCAAAATTGGAACTTTCTCAAAGTTTAACTTTTGGTAGCAACTCTATACCTTTTCACTTCCAAATCCATAACTTTCTCTTCCTAACTCCAAACTCAGAATTTTATAATTTCATAGAAATCTAATAACCTAATGTACAACTCACTCAAATTCTAAAACCAAAAATATTGTAACCCAACTCTTACAAGCCTTCAGAGTTACTGCTCTCAAGTCTTATTGATAGTTGATCCTATCTTACTCTATCAAGGATAATTTTCACGCCCAAATTTCAAATGAAGCAAGTTCTATATTTTTGAAATAACAATAGAAAAAAAAAGATGCTTACAAAATTTTATTACAATCCAAAACATAAAAAAATCGCTCTCCTTCATCAAACAAATGACTCTCCAAAATACATTATAAGAAAGGAGAAAAAAACCCACCTTCTCTATCCTTCACCTTATTCATCTAAGTGAGTGAATTGTAGTCCATATTTTTATCACATGGTTAGCTTAACACCCTTTGGCTACCATTATGGTCCCCACAATTAATATTTTTTCCATATCTTCAAGTCATATCACCTCAAAATTTAACTAGAAGATAAATTATTTTCATCTTTTTCTTGTACAACTTCAAACACATAAAATGAAATTTGATAATATTTTCAAATATGAAAATAAAAAACTTACTAGGATCTAATAGTTGTCTAATAAAGATAAAAGAAAATAGAGTTCCAAAAGGAACGTCACTCCATTAGTGAGAACTTAAGGGTACATTTAACTATAGCTACAATGCATTCTTCACAATTGGTCTTAGTTAACCCCTAAAGGATGGAGGCACATTTTAGGTAGAAATTGTGAAAAACTACTACTTTTTAGGGCAGTGAGAAAAAAATGAAAAAAAATATTTTTTTTCAAAATTCAACCGTACAAATTTGTACTAGACTACTATGGGAATGTGTGGAAAAAATTTCAGAAACTTTGACATTATGAATTGAAATATTATAACATTTGAAGTTAGGAGAATTTTTTTTTCAACCTTGCTCGGCAGGGCCTGCAGCCTTTAACTCCTCCTGAAGTGAGATTTTTACACTACACATGGTTGTTTCTTTTTACATTTGGATCTTGTATCATGTAAGTTACATACCTACCAAATTTTAAAAATAGAAGATGTATTTTTCACATGTTGCCTGAAAAGTTTAGGGCAGCATAACTTTTGATCCAGACACCTGATTGGAAAAAAAATTACATTCCCACTTGGGGTTATATGTTCACACCTTGTATCAAAATTTTAAGAACATAAGTTATAAAATAACTTCAGATGCACCTACCTGAGATTAGCTGTGTACATTCAACGATCATTCGGTTTAGGGATTAAAGGATTGAGTAGCCCTTCTTGTTAACGATGGTGGTCACAACCTCCTTTGAAAGGCCTAACCATAAAATAACATTCATTATCATTGAGACCCTTAAAACACCCTTCAAATGTCACTTCTCCGTAGGTGAATTCAACACATTTATTTATTTATTTTTTGAACAAATGGCCAAGCCTAATTCAACACATTTAACCTACAACAAAAGCACCAAGGTGTGAGTGTCAAGTTGAAGATTTATGTATTAGTGTTGCCTTAAGCAAGATTGTTTGGGTGGTTGAAAAGGTCTTTCTCCTTCTTGTAGACACTCTTATAGAGATTCAAGGTCCAACGTTATAAGAAGTTGATTCAACAATTGTGACAAAGAAAAAAACCCTCAAGATATAGTTGAGGCTCTACATTTTGGAACTTCTACCTACTTCCTTCCAATTTTGACACACAAAATCTTTAAAAAGTAAAAAGTAAAACTAAACTCAAGTGCAATGAGATTCTATAACTTAGAAAGATTACTTCAAACTAATGAGGCTCTTTGGTGACTTTCTTCTTTTGATAATTGATCCACACACCTAGTGAAAAAGCGTCACCTTGAGGTGACTTGGCTAGTGATGTCCTCTTTTTGTCTGTATTATTACAATAAAAATTTATTGAAATAACATATAAACATATATTTTTACATAATGTACGCATTTGCAATGCATCAATAGAGAAGTTCTTGGATACTTTTCAAGCCTTCCTTCAAGGCTATAATGGTGTCTTTATTTGTTGAAATTTTAAATCATTTTTATTTGAAACAAACTTTAAAATTTTATAACTCTCATTATAAAACTTTAAACTATGGTGCTTTCATCGAGCAACACAGACAATTCATTGTTTGACACCACTAGTGAGAGAATGCAAGATAGCGATACAACTAATTTGTTGTGACAATGTATAGAACATTCAAGATAAGACCCTAAATTCTATCATTGAGCTAAATTAAGGTTCTTATCATGATCCTTCCTTTTCTTCCTATTCCTTTTTTTCAAGTGAGCTCAATCAAATCCAATCGAAATAAATATAAGAAATATTTTTATATGACAACAATTCACATTGTCATAGAACAAAGAATTGATAGTGCAAGAGGAAGATGTTAATGACAATGTCACAAGTGAATTTGGATACAATAAAGAGGACAATTTGTTTAACAATAAACCAAACCTCTTGAACTTACCATCAATAAATTCCAAGATGTTGTCAACAAAGTGATGGACAATTGTGAAGTGCAAGAATTGTTTTTCAAAGTTTTGTTGCAATCCTTTATTGTATAGCTATTACTCCAACTTTGTCTTTTAACTCCTAAAGTCCCATTGGCCCTACGGAAGCCAAAATGCAACTTTGGATAGGCTTTGATGGTCTCCATATTCATTGTCATTTTCTAAACCTTTTTGGGAAGCTAAAAAAACACAAAAGCTTCTAGGGAATATAATTTTTATTTCAATTGGTGCCCAGGAGCAAAACTTATGGCTCAATAAACAAAAATATAGGTTGCCTAGCAATACAAAAATAATCACAAAAAGTCAAAAAATAAATGAACTTAAAAAAATATTATATGTTTGTCGACATGTAGAGCTTTGATTCATTTTATTTGGACTAGTGACAAAAATGTCATGGACAATCTTATTTTGGGACAATCTAAGCATCTTCTGTAAAAAATAACTTATAGGATTCATTTTTTAATGCAATTTTCACAATTTTTCACAATTTTTTTGATAGGGTTAAGTTTTCTTTCAAGAACAATCTTGCCATTGGAATTCTTGTGTTTCAATTCTATCTTAGAGCTATTAACAATCTAGTTTTTGTTCAATCTTAGACCTCATTCTACTTAACAATTTCTTAAAGAACAATATTGAGTGTGTTTTTTCAAATTTTTTTCCTAGACTTTCAACTCAATTTTTCAAAATAAGTTTTTTTTTTAAATTCAAAATGAATAGTCCAAAAAATTTCCACAATCGGTAGTCAAAGTAAACTAAAATTGCAAGACAATGTTCAACAGAACATTTTTTTTCAACTTTGAATGCTAATATCTTCCAATTTGTATGGTCAAAATTCACAAAATATTTACCACATGAATTGAGATAATTAAAGCATGAGTTCCTACGATTAGGTTCTAGGAAAAACATTCTTTCTATTTTCTTGGGTAGACACAATAGAATTGGCAGTTTTGAATGTTTTCGACAAAAAAATGGCCTTCAGAATTCATGTTTTAATTGTTGTTGTGATGCAAATTATTTTGTCATGTAATGTACTCACTATTTTTATTTTGATTGATTTGATTGAGTTCACTTTAAAAAAATAAATAGGAAAATAAGAAGGGGTTGTGATGAGAACTATGATTTAATCTAATGATGAAGTTTGATAACCTATTTCAAGTGTCTTGCATTATATCATAGCTAAAGGGGATAGGTATCTAGTTGGTTGTAAATTTTTTCCTCATCATTTCACTAGCAATACCAAATTGTGAGATGCATATGTTGCTCAATGAGATCAATAGGGCTTGAATTTGGATAGGTTGAGGCAGCAAAAACATAAAAAATTACCCAAGTTCATGACTTGATAGGTAGTTTTGTTTTCTTGAGACTTATATAGCCTCCATTTGAAGATTGTTGAATCCAATATCTAGAACTTTTGTCTTTTTAGGAATTTTTATATTTGATTTTTATATTTTTTGGGATATGCTTCATGTCTTTGTTTGCCTTGAAAATTATTTTAGAATATGTGGAGACATTCCTAATGTGACCTTTAGTAAGCTAGATTTTTAAATTCAAAATCCATAGTGCAAAAGTCTTCCACAAATAGTGGTCTAAGGCATTTTAAATTTTTTGGAAGGATTTAAAAGAGCACCTTTCATTTGAATTGTTTATATCTTTAAATATGCATGATCAAAAATAAAAAAAGTCTTACTACTTCTTCTTTGGAAAGTTTAGTACAAGATCTTACAATTCAATTTCCAAAAAAATGTTTTCTTGAAAATTTTGGAAGTATGCAACCATTTTATTTAGGTTGAAAATGAAAATGGTGAAAAGATTTAGAAGCTAAAAAATATAAACCAATCTAGTAATTGCTAAGGGTAGGCTCGGAAGCCCAACTTGTAACCCCATATCGATTTGCTAATATATTGGGACTAGCGAGGTACGGGTTGTTAGTATATCGAGACTATTGGGGTATGGGCTATTAGTGTATTGGGATTGCTAGGATACGGGTTGCCAATGTATCGAGACTACTAGTGTACGGACTAATAGTGTATCGAGTTGATGATGTATTGGGACTACCGGTGTTGTAGTTGTTGGGGTGTTGGGCTATTTGGGCATTTGGGCATTTGGGGGTCTTGTGTAGACAACTCTTTTGGATAGCAACTCCCACTTTGGAGTCTAGGAAGGAGGAGCTAGCCTTGGATTGACCAAAAAGGGGAGAAGAGAAGAAGGAAGAGACACATCGAAGACAAAACAAGGACCAAATGTAACACCCAAGCATGTATAAGGAAAAAAGAGGAGTCAACACTAGCCTATGGGGTTACATTAGAGAAGAGGGGAAGAAAGGGAGAGCTACCTAAGACGTGGTGATCTTACTTACTTTAGCACGAATACAAGAAGAAAGGAGAAGAGTGGCAAGTAGAGAAGAGGGAGTAGAATAGATAGGGAAGAAACAAGAGAAAAATGATTGAAGGGGGAATCTTTTGGATCAATAGAATAATGGTATTAAAGTGGTCTTAAGAAGAATAGTCGTATTAGATAGTTCAACATTGTAAGAAAGAATGACTCATCCTTAATTAGTCTCGTAAGTAGAAACGAGGGTAGTTGGGCCACTTTAAGAACATAAGAGGAATAGGGTAGAAAAAAAAGAAATAGGAGGAAAAAAAAAAGAGGTGGAGTTAGTAGGTGCATACTAAAACTCACCCTTCTTATTGTGACTAATAATGAGTTTGACTTTGTCTAGCTACTTCAAGGTTCTCTTTTATTATGCTACAGACTAATTGTGCCCCTCGCTGACATCCAAGTGCACGGTCTTCTTTATTGCATAATAAATTCATGTAGGGAATTTTTTAATGTTTCAAGCATAGTGTTCCGACATAAGTTGGCATGCCTTATACCCATCATGTACGGACTTGGATGTCACATAACATGTTATGATATATGGCGTTGTCGAGTAGAGAGAGGTTTGCCTTGAGAAATCGTAGGGAATCTTGGCTATGTCCAGAAATGATTGAAGAATCCAAATAGACGTTTTCGTGTAAATTCTTGAATCTTGTTTGTTGAATCTTCTAAACTATCGTCGAACTACATCTCGTTGGCATATCATGAAATAGATTCTAAATGGATTTAACGGTCAAGATAGATGATAAGAAACCATAGGCTTCAGACATGTAAAACAGAACGGCTAAACTATGAGCTGAACCATGTAGAATATTGTCTCCTAAATTTCAAACTCACAGTAGCTAACAATAGTGCCTCATTGCAAGAACAGAGCAAGTTATGACCATGTGGGCCATCAACCTCATTTCGTCATCACAACACAAAATGAGGCTAAGCAATGGTTTGATCCATGTTGCCCGCAACAACAAAGTTTATAAAGAAAGTGAAAGCCACAAGCCACAACACACAAGTCTTCAAAGTCTCTTCCGAATTCCAACTCCTTTGTTGAACTTTGATTTGATGTCACCAAAGTTTCACAAATACAAATGATATGAATGATAACTTTTTGGAAATCTAACAAATTTCTCTACTCCTAATCCACATCTCAAGTCAATCTAATACTCTATCCAATTTCTATGGTCACGCAAAGTTTTGGCCTTTAAAATTGAGGGCAACAAACCTTCTTTGACTTCAACACTCACAACTCACTTATATAAACTCCAAATAGAATGAATGATAGCTTTTTGAAAAGCTAATAAACTTTTTTTCACTCTTTCAAATTTTCATTGAAAATAAAAGACTTTTTCGTCTTCTATGGTCGGTTAAAGTCTCTGCCCTTCTATATAGAAGGCAGTAGACCTTCTTCCACTCAAACTAATTCAATTTTTGAATGTCAACTCCAATTCAAGAAAGTAAGATCATTTTAGAACCAAAACATCATAATATACAACTCTTCTAATTTTGATATTAAAATTCGTAAAACTCAACACACTATGGTTTTTCAAACATTTAGGCTTTACAAATACAATGAGAGAGATGATGAATAATGCCCCTTTTTTCTTCTACCTTATCTTCTACTTTAACCACACAAATCAAGTGGACTTCAACCCATACCTTAACCATGTGGCTCCCATATCATTCATTGGTAATCTTATTTAATTATTAAACTCACTCTACATCCTTAGCTAGAAGATAAATCACCCCAAAATTACTAGAAAACAAACTATTTGTATATTTCCCTCTTATAGCATTATACATACAAAATAAAATTTGAAATTATTTCTAAAGACAAAATAAAAGAACTAGGATATAATATATGTCTATTAGAGGTAAAAAATAAAGTTTCAATTAGAATATCATTCCATCTTTAAAAACTTGAAGATGCGTTTGATGTTAGTTGCCACATATTTTGCACGGTCTGCTTTAGTTAAAGTATTGATTGACCCTTCTAATCGACATTGGTGGCCACGACTCCCTTTTATAGACCTAGCCATAGGATAATATTGGTTAACATTAAGACCCTTAAAACACCCTTCGAATGTCACTTTTTGACTCTCAAGCTCAACACATCTAATCTGCAATAAAATCACCAATGCTTAAGCATCGCATTAAAGGTTCCTATCCCATCATTGTTTCAATCGAGGTTGTTTTGGTAGTTGAGAAGGACCAACTTCTTCTTGTAGATGCTCATGTGGTAGTTCAAATTTAATGGTAGAAGAGGTTGATTTGACAGTTGTGACAAAAAAAATTCAAATTCAAACTCCAATTGAGGTTCTTCATCTTGAGACTCAAAACCCCCCTCCAATTCGACATAGTAGAATTCAAAGTAAAAAACAAAGAAAAACTATATTAACTTGATGAAGCTCTTTAATGATCCCTCCTCTTTATAGTTTGTTTGTTAAAGAAAAGGCGTTATCTGAAAATTACTTCAGCTAACATTATCTTTCATACTATAATATTGTAATCAAATCTATCTGAAAACATCTAAATACACATTTTTACATATTGCTTGCATTTACAATGTGACACCACTCTAGCATGTCTTTCAAACGACCCAAGTACATACTAAAACCATCCTGCACAATATGAAATATTGAAATCATTCGTGATGGATGCAAGTTCTAGGACTCTATTTCAACCGCCAACATCTTTATCTTTATCAATGCTCAATTGAAGTCTGCATGAAGGTACTTCATCAACATTATATTTTAATTTACAACATCTAGTAGTTCTTTTACAAGTAGCTACAATGTTAGGTGTAGGTTCATGGACAGACATGGTAATTGTGACTATAATGTTGATTGAAATAGAGATTCTAGGCAAGAAGTATATAGACTTGAGCTGGACGCTTATATAGTATATATCTCAAGAGTCATTAAGTGATTTAGTCTTGTCGCAGCTGTTCTCTTCAAAGATCCACAATACCTAACCACCGTCCCCTCTACCAATTGCAGATGAAGTAGCCTTAAAACCTTCACCTTGTGCTTGCCAATGTTCCCTTCATGTGCATGCACATAATTACAACTAACCCATAATTTAGAAAGATTGTAGACGATATAACGAATATGCCTATGGGTGGTCAAAGTAACAAAGGGTGGTCCCCCATCAAACTCCAGCAATGTCACGTTGTTGTATGGAATATCCCGCACTTGGGTTAGAACAGATGCAACAATGTCATGCTCTTTTCGATTTTCAACAAAGCCAAAGTGCTTCCTTATTCTATAGTACCAGTTATGCATAAGAACATCGCCGATGAAAACATGGATGCACCAATCCACACGTCGACCACTAAGTTGACTCATCTCAGCCTTTAAAACAGACTTCATATAACCATGGTAGTTTTCTACCATAGCATTAGTGTCATGCCTAATGTAAAAAAGGTTCTTGTACCCAACCATCTACATATGGACCTTTGGTAACCATTGTTGGTAAACGTAATTCCAAAACTCCTTGGCGAAAGGGTATAAATTCTACAATTGCTACAATTTCTAAATTGCCCAAGCAGTCGTGTCACTAGCACCACGTCATTTGAAAACTTTAGTAGTTTTTTTGTTTTTTTTCAAAGAAAAAGCACAAATTATTCTACTATGTGGATTAGTTTTTTATGTTTTAGGTACAAGCATATGTATGGTTTTTCCTTACAAAATTTTCTCTACTTTTGTAAGTTACAAAAAATTTCAAAGGTCCTAGTGGAGTAGTTACAATTACAAGGGTGTTTCTATCGATGATGTCAAAAGGAGTGTTAACATGGCAACTTAGTGAGCGAGAAAAAAATACCTACAATTTGACAATTATAAACTTACAATTTAAAAACAACATATGAGGAACTTAACCAACTCCAAATTCGTGGAGCGTACTCTTCATCTCTTTCTACAATATCTTAGAGTCAATTTTCTCGTACACCGATACATTGCTACTAAGCTAGTTTCATATTAGAAGAGAATTGATGTCTCAACATGCCTTGCAATTTTGGCTTGATTACTTGAAAATTAATTGTTTGGTTCGTCGAAAATGATTTTAGTTCATTTATATGGTCATTGTCACACATTCCCATCAATCTTGTGGCCCAATAAGGTGGTTTTATAGTTTGAATTGACAACAATGTACTTGTGCCTAACTTATATAGCAATGGACATATGTCTTTATTATGTACAAATAGGGTCCATATTAGTACTTTGTCACTTCTAGTAATGAGGATGTTAATTTGAAAAGTATATTTTGGTCACTGAGACAATTGTTGGCATATGAAAAGTCCTATTGTGACATACAATTGTTAACAACAATGATTATTTTATAAGAGCAAAAGGATAAGCAAATGATGTCATTATTTTTTACTATTTTTCAATGATTTGCTGCTATTAGTGTTGGTGCTTCTAAAATTCAATGTCATCGCGTAAGGCTCCATGTTGTATACAACCACATTGACATTATTTTTTAATTTCTATATGATCTTCTCCGATATTGGCCCATTTCAAGTTGGACATCCGTGGACCTTAATTCTCTTCTACTGTTGTCACCCCTCTCCACAACACATTGTCATAGTAGGTACCAAAGATAGGGTTCATTTTATGCTTCTTGGAGTAGTATAGAAATTTGTTGCCTTGTGCTTGCAATTGATGGTAGACACATAAATGCTTACATAAATTGTTAAGTTTTTTTTGAACAAGTTCAATACTTTAGATGCATGATAATCCTATTTTTAGCTTCAAGTGCATTTGACACATGCTATAAATGCAAACTTAGTTTCTTCCAATTTTGGAATTATTTGAAACAAAGTTCAACAACATTCCTTAGTTTGTTTTATTTTGCATTATTCATGATACACATGGTTTGAATAGATGGCATATTTACTTTCATACTCCTTTATTTTGTTTTTGCCCATCTTTTCATTAAGTCTATATTTAACACATTCTTTCTCTAAGATCATTGTTAAATATTACCACATGTTGTACATCTCATCTCCAGCTCATGCCACCTACCTTGTTGTCTTACTCACATAATGGATAACCCATGTGATAGTTGACATTCCTGTAAATGATAATTGAATTAAATATCACGATTTTAAGTCGCCCTTTCTCTTCTTCCACATGATGATAGGCCCATCTTTATATGATTAATGATTTTTAAACAGATTTGAATTTTCAATGAATATTATTTATTGTTCAATTATATCATTCAAAAGAAATGAGAGCCTTGGTTTTTTTCATTTCATTCTATATATTCATGAGATGGTCTTGTAGACTTAATTTTTTATAAACCAAATTAATTAATAATTTAACACTCTAAAATGGTTTTACCTATAGAAAGTTTAGATAAATATAGACTTATCTATTGATCAATTTTAAAAAACATTCCAATTTTTAATAGGGATTGAATAATAAATCCTACTCAATCATTTAGAAATACATAGGATATATTATCAATTAGAATTTTAATATAACGCATTTTATAAATTATAAAATTTCTTTTTTGGATTTTTAAAAGCTACCAATTATTTGTATTTTTGTATTTGTTGTGTAGGTGATTTTCTCATAAAGAAAAGTTTAGAAAAGAAGTCTAATAATGATGATACAAAAACTTTAGATAAATTCTAAATTGAGCTTTCACTCATCTTGCAATGTTGAAATACCAATCAATTCTAGTTTCCAAAAAGAACATTATAATACTTCAAACCATTAAGAAAAACTAGAAGTATCTCTTTTATTTTTTTTAAGTCATTCATTGGATTGGATTAATGATAAAAAAACAGACATATGTTTGTAGAGACATTAGCATGCAAGCTTAGAGTAGCAAGCTTGTGAGCCCCAAGCATGGAGTTTGTAAGCTTGGATCCCCTAATATGATTTCAATTTTTATTTTTTTTATTGATTCATGAATTTATTTATTTTAAATCCAAAAGCTTATTATTTATAATAAATTTTAGAACATTATAACCACAATCTTTGTCTTAAGACCGTGTTTTTTGGAGGGGGATTCTAATTGTTATTATCATTAGGAGAACATCTTGAAAGTTTAGGACGTATGGGTATTTAGTTCACCCACTTCAATTTAAATGTCTAAGCAATGAGAAAATTTTAATACAATATAGTACCTTAAGTAAAAATACTCGCAAAAATAAAGATAGAGAATAAATATTAAATAGCCTTTACTTCAACTAAATTAGACCAACTCTTATAATTTAGTTTAAAATAGTGACCATACTAATTAATAGCCTAGTGGAATTAAAACTCGAGACATCAAATGATACTCTCATCTACTTCTAGGAAACACATTTAAACGTAGTGGAGTGACTACCCTCAAAAATAACAATAACTATATAATACGCAAGACATTCTCAACCCTACCAAAAAAATTTTACAAACAAAGAAACGCCCAATTACTTGTTCATATGTGGATTAGTAGTTAAAGGTTTGTAATCAAAGGTTTGATCCATTCATATATTGTTACTTCAAAACATTTGACTATAGACATATAGTCCTATACATAATGAATGCATTAAGATTTTCCATTCCATATGATTCAAATCATTCTATTTATAACAATTCAAAATCATTATAGTACAAATTAATTACATAAGAAGAAATGGTTATACTTACTCTAAAACATTAATGATCTTTGCTCAAAGAAAAAGAAGCTTCAATTTGTAAAATTATAACTTGTCATATGAATGAACTTGTCTTTATGAATATCCATTTTACAAAAGCATCTATATAGGTAGTACAAGTTTACACATTGCTAACAATCACCAATTATAAAAATGACCATATTTGTAGAGTTCAAGCATGTGAAAGCTAGGAACATATCTATTGTAATTTGGTACACTTTGTATGTTTTACTCTAACACAATCTCAAAAAACACTGTGGTATTGTGTCTCAGAAAAAGAAGCAAGGTCACTTTCAATATTTGTCTTTTTAATGTTGTTTGTACTATTCTACTTATTACTAGTTGATGCATTTGCAATATGATAGATGATTTAGTTATTCTTTACAATTGAATATGCATTTGATAATCATACAAAATGCTCTCAAATATCATGGACATATTTAAAAGGAAACATAGTGACAATGTAGGGTGCTTTTGCAAACAAAAGTTGGCATCCTACAAAGACAAAGTCTCTTCCCGACTAAGATTTATTCCTATCAAAATAAAATATAGTACTACACATTTTGCACCTTAGGATAATCAATGCTTTGTTCTTTTTATACATTGTTTGATATCATCTCAACAAAAGCAGAAGTTTACCACTACCTCTTGATGACTTTCGTAATCTTCTTTCCTTTTGTAATAAGTTGGAGCCAATATTTCTTAGGGTTCCCTAGTAATATCGGCAAAGCATTTCATATTTGAACCCCGTTGATGAGCTTTATATTTGACATTGATTTATAGTTGATCTTTGCAATGTGTCACTTTAACATGTTTCCTTTGATAAAGAAACAAAAGAAAAAGTTGTTCAATACTGTGAAGAGTCTTTGTCAAGAAACAAATTTATTCAAGTACATGTTTGAAGGGAAGGATGACATTGAAGGTGTTTAAATGATGAATAAGTTACTTTATATCTTTATAACTTTGACTATCTTCATTATGTTTTGAATTTGTAATGATTCAACAACCTTATCTTTAGCAAAGGAGTTATATGGTATAAGTTGATTTATCAAAATTTAACAAAGTAAAAGTAAGATGGTTTGTAATGATCATAGTGAATGTGTGATAATGTTGTAATTGGTCCATTCTATTAATGAATAATGAATTTCTAGAATTCTATAGCCTAAGATAAATGTAGCTATATATAAATAAAAATAAAAACATCAAAAATATTATAAAATATATTATCATAAAATACTAAATAATTAAGTAATTAAAGGATATTAAAAATTCTATATTCCTAAAGATAACATCCTTTAGTATAATAATAATCCAATAATCTCACTTCTTCCCTACATTTAGATAAATAATCTACCAACCAATTTGAGTTAACTTCATGAAGAGCATTAATAAATGATGACAATACTATCATTGTGAAGAATATGAAATATTTATATTGTTTAATATTATCTTTTCATATATAAAAAGAATTTTTTTCTCCAATTATTGATTCTTTTTCACAATAATAGATTTGTATTGAAGAAACTCTTGTATGTATGTATATGTGTGTGTATGTGTGTATATATATATATAAATATAATTATTAAATTTCATAACTAAAAATATCATCAATATTAAATTTTATTTATGTAATATGGTAGAATGAAAATGTTGATACTTCTAAATTTTCAAAATTCAAAATACATTTAATGAATTTTTAGAAAAAAAATATTTTTTTAGATTAAAATTTAGACTAGTGATGCCATAAGATTTCTTTATAATTATTAAATTTTCATTATTTTTTCATATTTTAAAATTATTATTATTATTTGAAAAATATATTAATAATAAAAAAATTTAATATGAATTTATGTGGATAATCAATAACATTATAAATCGTGCATATCATAAATTCATGGTTTGCCATTATACTTTAGTTGAATTAAAACTTGCACTATTTGATCACTTTTAATATTTAAAATTCTTTGCCATTAAACATAGATAAGTTATTCAAACTAGATGGACCTGTACAAGAGTGCTTTAGAGTTTCTCTACTTTTCAATGTTATTATAAAGCCTTCAATGCCTTAACCTGCAATAGTACAAAAGATTATTTTCACCAATTTTGAGACACTACTATTGAAGAGCCAATGAAGTTTTTTCATAATGGCTAGTAGAGCTAAATAAGTTTAGCAAAAGGCTACTAGCAGAACGAAACTTAATAAGGTCATTAGGTTTAGTTTTAGTTTCTATGCTTTGTGAAGAGGAGAAGAGGAAGGCCTTGCAATTATTGGTGATCCAATGGTGGAATTAATTTTGAAACTAAAGTGGACATTTAAGCATGTCCTATTTCTCATAGGGCTTCACTATTTCTCACCCCTTACATTGCGGTTACTTATGAATCTAACTCCCTCTACCACCTGCTGGCCCTTCTGGCCTCCTCGTGTCTCGTGCTTGTTTCTTTTATTGTTTGGTCGCTGACATTCATGGGTTGCTTTTTTTTTACCTCACATTAAGGCACCATGGTAAATTATACTGTTTTGTTGAGCGAGTGCATGTGGGACCATGCCCATGATGAATGATGCCAATTAGGGCACCCCATGTCGAATGGGGCATCCCATGTTGCACTCATGCCCCATGCATGCCCATGTATGTCTCAATGTTTCATATTTTTGCTCAATGTTTCATGGCTACAATACGGTTTTGTGGTGGCACTAGGGTTTGTTGGCAACATATTCTTTTTTTTTATTAAAGGTTTAGAAGGCTTAGGGTTCCAATAGAGTGGTTTAGGCTCCTTTTTTCTCCTATTTATAAGAATATGATGCTGCAATTGAAATTGAAATATGCTTCAAATTAGTATTCCCCCCCGCCAAAAAAAACAACTAAAAAAGAATTCTGCAGTGGTAAAAAAGTACGGAAAAGTATGGAAGATGATACCAAAGAAGAAACAATACTAAGAAAGTTTAAAAAGGATATGAAAAGATAACAGAAGTTAGAGAACTACCAAAAATAAAAAAGATACAAAAGTCCAAAGAAGATTAGAAAAGCTAAACCAAAGAAGGGTTTTACGAATAAGAAATAAGCACATAGGAAGAAATAACACTTAAACCAAGAAAAAAAATGAGAAAAAAAAACAAATCTTGAAGAAATTCAAAAACTTGAGAAAATAACCATAAAGCATAGAACTATAGAGGATTGAAGGCCAAAAGATGATTTTGAAAAAAGATAAAGAGACAAACCAAGATCCACCTAAAAGACACTACAATATGAGGAAAAAAAATTGGAAAACATATAAAAGAGCCCCAACTTAGAAAGAAGTTCCAAAAAAACATAAGAAGATTATTAAAGGGTAATGAAGTTAAAGAAAAGTCTCTCATCTCCAAGGTACACGGACATACCAAGAAAATCAAAATGATCCGAAGGAAAAAAAAATGGGGAACTAAAAAAGACCCCCCCCCCCCCCAAATGAAGAAATCCTTGAAAAATAAATCCAAAAACGTCAAATTGCAAGTGGATTCCAAGGCCAAAAGATGATTTTGAAAAAAGATAAAGAGGCAAACCAAGATTCACCCAAAAGATACCACAATATGTGGAAAAAAAATCGAAAACATATAAAACAACCCCTAATTAGGAAGAAGTTCAAAAAACATAAGAAGACTATTAAAGTGTCATGAAGTTAAAAAAAGTCTCTCACCTAGAAGGTACAACGACATAACAAGAAAATCACAATGTTCCAAAGAAAAAAAAATGGTGAACTAAAAAAGAACCCCCCTACAAATGAAAAAATCCTGAAAATAAATCACTAAACTTGAAATTGCTTGTAGATTGTTATTTAGGATAAATACTTATAGTTTTGATTTTCAATTACTCTTCTCACCAACTCTTCATTATTGGTTATCTTCTTATATTTGTATTTGGTGAATCTTATCATCCTTTTTAAAAATTTTAATTTTAATTTTTAATTGTTTGTTTAATTGTTTCCAATTTTTTTTCCTTTCAGATTTTCGGGTCTCATTTTATATCTATCTTTGGTCAAAGTTTTCATCACCTTCTTGATTTGTATTTTAAATTTTAAATTTTAAATTTTTTGCACTTTTCATATTTTAATTTTTTTCATCTTGTAAGGGTTAGGAAAAAACCTTTTCTTATGTTTTCCACGTTTTTAAAGTTCTTTTAGAAATTTTTCAAATAACTTGTAGGGGGCAAGTGGTAATGTTGTGTTTTGTAATTCTAGGGTTGAGGAGCTTTGGGTCATGACTTTAGCTTTGGTCCGCTTCTACTGGTGGCTTGGATTTTGCTTCGCGTTTAGTTTTGGCCTCCTCTATATAGTTTCATTAGATATGTTTCTCCGTCACCAGTGCTCGCGATGTCCCGTGGAATGTAGTGTTTTGATTTCGTTGGGAGCTGCAATGCGTGGTGTTTCTTTTTGTGTCGTTCTCTCCGTTGGGCTGGGCTTTGGGTTTAGGGTTCTATTCATTAAGATTGGAGGGCGTTTCAAATTGCAAGGAAGGAGGCGTGTTGTCTTCTCGCAGGGTTTAAGGACAATCATGGCACTATTCTACTCAAATGGACTTAAATTTCACACAATTGGAGAGATCCATCATTTAGTTTCTGGTTAGAAGTTGAGTAATGCGTACAAGGAGAAAGACGTCAACTTTGGAGCTCTCAATTGAAGTGCGCAGAATTGCGGCAATTTGGCTCAATTTGCCAAGGTTTGAGCTCCACATTACCTCCCTCGTCCTTCTGCCAATAATTTTGTAGTCTTGCTTGTGTCTTCCATGTCAATTTAGCAAGTTCGTGGATGCTTAGGCTTACAGCAGTTTAGAGCAACGATGTAGGAAAGTTGCCAATGTAGAAATGGACTCCATGAAAATCGGGAACTGCGGCAATGTAGTGGAAAACGACCTTGTTAGCAATGTGTAGGGTTTAGAATGCTTCCCTCCACTTCGCTTGTGCAAATCGCTATCTCAGATGACGGAGAATGGTAGGTCAGAGTAGGCGTTCTTGGGAAATTTGTGCCTAGTTTGAGGGTGGGTTTGTCATTACAAATTCTGAGTTTTGTTGCCTTACGTTGTAGGCCGGAAGCTTTTGGACTCATGGCATAAACACATATTGCTTCCCACCACTAATTTAATTTTGCGTGATTGATTGTAGAGTTGTCGCACAGTATCCAGATTTCTACTACTACTACTACCAACCAATGTTTCGTCGGGGGGAGCACATTGGCTTCAAGAATTGGTTTTCTTTGGCACACATGGAAGTAGAGTTTCGTCATTGGTGCAAAATGGTGAAGGCAAAACACACAACCCGTTTACATGAGGATGCAGCCTTAGAGGGTCAAGCATGTGAAGTTAGTGGCAATGAAGACTCAGAGTCATTTGACTTGTAGGTGAAATATGATTGAACCACTCGTGCTATTGTCCACGGTCAGTCTATTTCAGTATATGCATTTGACAGCCCTCTTCCAACTTAGCACTTTTAGCACTAACTTGCAAACTTTGAACTATTGCATGTAGGTCTCGAAGCCTACCACAGTTGGTGTACAGGAACCTCTGGCAAAGAAGGATGGTTGGTGGTGCCAATTAACTATTGACAACAGAACTATCAATGTGAATTATGGTTCGAAAGAAGAGTTCACAAAGTTGCTGAATGAGTACTTCTTGCAGGCATACACAAACATCCCTAAACCTCGTGACCTGAAGAGGAAGTTTTTCCAGTACATCCATTGCGGTGATCAAACCTTCACCAACAAGATGTGACTAAACAAGCATCGGTGGGATTCACAATGTCTTGCTGAGCAGAATGACATGGGAAATCCCAAGCACTTGTTGATGTATCTAAACCAAGGAAGAGGGCAAGGTAAGCTCTCAGAGATGATCCGGAAAGAAAAGGCAGTAGAGGTGGAGGCCAAGGTCATGCGTGCATCCAATGCTACCAACGAAGGTTCACAATGTTCCAAACCAAAAAAGGCCATTGAGAATGTAGAGAACAATCCCTGGAGCACAAAACACAGAGAGGACATTGACAAAGACGCTAGTGATGGATCAGGGGCAAGGGGGATGAAGCGGAATATAGTTGTGGAACACAACGGTGACACTACGAAGAGACTAAAACAGTGCGCACAAGAAGAGGAGGATCATGTTGACGACATGCCATTCAACAAGATTTTCACACACAATGGACATGCTAGCAAGCCAAAGCAGAAGGCAGTCCAAAAGCACAATGATAGCCTAGCAAAGGAAGGAAGTCTGCCTCTCCTAGAACGCAATAACATCGATGGTAATGCAAGGGAGTTTAGGATTCAGCTGCGGCGCATGCGAAAGAAGACTCCACCTCCTCCTATAGTAGGCACCACTACAGTGCTCCAAGATGCACAGACGCCGCCATAGATAGAACCAAAGGAGTGTGCGAGAGTGCCACGACAAAGTGACATTGCTGGAGGTAGTGTTCCAAATACTAAACTTCTTTTGGGCTCTCCGCCCTCCCCTATCGACCCACTACCCTTATGCCTTCATGTCTTTCAACAAGAAATAACACGTCACTGTTAGGGACCAAGACAAAAGACAAAGAAAGGGCCTTAGACACTCAAAGGCTAGTGACACAGGTTAGTAACATCAATGACTTGAACTAAAAGCCCTCCAAAGTGGCATCGCCAATCATATGGGGGGTTGCTCTAGGATTAGTACACAATACACAAGGAGAGTGACTGAAAAGGGTCTCTCAAAGGTAAGCACCCACAACCTCTAACAACATAGTATGTTACTAAAAGCTTCTAAGCTCAAGCTTGGAAGGGTTAGTACCATGTTGAATAAAAAAAGAAGGCAAAGGACCCACAAAGACCTTGCAAGCTCCAAAAACAACAACAATGGCCAAAAGTGCCCAAAAAATATTGTTGCAAGTCTTGTGGCTAAATGCCACAATTTCCAATACAAATTGGACCCAACAGATCCAATTACACAAAAAGGGGGTATTTGAGAGAGGAAAAGGGGTTCCCTTTTATACTCTTTCCTGGGCACCCACCTCTCCTTGTTCATCTAAGTTAACTTTATCTTCTTGGATTTTCATCCAAAACTCAAGGCTTTCATTCTATGTTGGCCTACTAAGCTAACTTTTGGAGATTAACTCCAAATCACAAATAGTTTGTGCCATTGTCTTTAGAAGGCCATTTTTAGTTCAAAGGAACTTCCCTCCCCCTTTTCTATCTTCAAAATCACAACTAAACCTAGCGCCAACTTGACGCCTAAAATTGGGGAAAATCCCAACTTTGGGGGGTTGACTTTTCTAGTAAAAGTAACTAGCCTAGGCTACTAAATAGGTATGGGGGAGTGAGAAAATACCTATCTTGGGCTCCATACTTCTTCCATATGCTTCCGCTCCGCTGGTCAAACTTACCATGGATTTTAATTTCCGTTAGTTATCGGGGAATGCTACAGGTTCAGGTACTTCTAACTCTCGAAATGTCATGAAACTTGTCGGGAAAGCTTAATAACATAAAAGAAGTTATAATAATTTTTAGTGGGAATTTACCACCACCTAGGGAATTTCTAGGAATTTCCCATCTTAGGGTTGGGTAGTTAATCGTCCGGAAAGACATCTTCTGACTATGAGAAAATTCTGAAACTTTTAGTGGGACCTCCCATGGGATCCCACAACACATGTGTATGTTCAAATTTTTACTCTACACATCAGCCTTAGGGGGACAAAATCCCCCCCTCATTTAATTATTGGTGGCCGAAGAATCTTCCACACTGGAGGGAATCTTGGTGAACCAACTTCACTATTCGTTCTCGGGCATGGGTTTAACCCCAAACCACCCTCTTTAGACCCAAGATTCTTCCATGGTCCCGTCTTGGTATTTTCAACATCTGCAAGCCAACAAATTGGGGTTCTGCTATTTCGTCGGTGAAATAGGGAAACTAGAACCTATCTCTGAGAACTGATTCCTATGACTTACCAGGGTTACCTCAACCAAATCTAGTTTACATATGTCCTTTCCATATGGGGTTTTGAGCCAGATACGCCCATCATTTAGAATTGACCAATTTGCCATGATTAGTTGGGTTTTAATCTATTTACAACTCGTGGTTGGGCCATTCTAGCTATAATATTCTAAAAATAGACTAAATACTATATTGGAATGTGACACTCCTATTTTGGTTCTACACTCTTTGGGGGGCTTTTTGTATATAAAAGTGCATTTAAAATGACAAAATACGAAAAAAAAAAAAAAAAAAAAAAAAGTGAGCCCTTGGCGACGAATTGGGGGCTCACAAGCATACAGATCAATGAATCTGAAGATTGGCTGCAGCAACTGTTTTCAACACCTTGGTAGAAGTTTGAGGTTGCGAACATGTCACTACTTCAAGGGTTTGTTGCAGCTTGCCAGAATTAGAAGTAGAATCATGGAGTAGTTTTGCATCATTGTTAGGAAACTGAAAGTCATCTACATCAAAGTCCTCTACCGATAAATTGAGGTTTATATCCAAACTTCGAAATGGGGCTCCCTTGTCCAAATAATGATTAGTGGTACACATGAGTGACAATAATATAGGTTCAGACAAACATGCCCTTGAATTTTCCTAAGTTGACGTCTCTTTTATGGTTTACTTTTGGCAACGACTAGCTCCGTAGTGTTACATTGAGTTCTCGTTAGGTTTGGTAGCCACCCCTTTCACTGTGTTGTTTGCAGGTCTAGAAGGAGAGGGTTGTCTTCAACTGTCATGTTACTTTCAGCAGCACCAGAAGCAAATGAAGGTTGTTTGCCCTTGCGTTTATTTTGTGTACTAGGACCTCCAACCTCTACAGCAGCTTCCAAGATGGATTTCTTCCTACCCCTTCTCTTCTTTACTTTGTCCAATTGTAATTCACCTTCAACGGTGTCTTCTTTCATTTGTCATAGACATCTAGGCTTTGCAGCTCCAACAATTACCACCTTAGGTCTTTGCTTTAGCAACAACAGGGAAGTGACTCTTTTGACGTTTGCAGAGTAGTCTTGAGGTCCATATTGGTAGTGGTAACTGCAATGTAAAACGGAGAGGCATGTAGGGGTTACAAACAGTACATCATTAGAGAGAAAAATGGAACATTCACAAAAGAGTTCAAAACATTGACAGAGGTAATGGGAGAGAAATTTGGCATACCAAGTGACCTCCAAAGGAATAGTTTCAGTAGCACAAAAATTTAAATGTCCCTTTGTTGGCCTTGTGCATATCTTCATATACCTACAGGGAACACCACCATTACAATTCTCCATTCCACGTATGAAGTCTTGAACCCTACTAATTGGGATGAAACACTGCTCAACAACAACTACATTCTTCTTCTGATTCTCTTCTACTTTGTGGGCCTACTGTGTCTCTTGGAGCTCCCACAACAAGTTTGCTTTGCATATGAGTCCTAAGGGTGGGTCTTGCACCTTTGCTTCCACATGATATAGCTTGACCTAGAATTGCTACTTGTATAGCTCATCCCAAGATACACTCAATCTAGTATTAAATTGTGACTCTTTGTCAACATCAACAGAAGCATTACTGGGTGTGCATACAAATTTCGTGGCCGCCATGGCAAGTACGGGAGTAATCCTAAAGGCTCATATGTATGTGTGACCTGAACCCTAATGAGGAGAGATCAATCACTCATACAATACAAAGGGTAACTCTAGAGCACCTTGAAATCACTCTCATCATAATTTTCTACTATGAAATGTAGAATACAATCTACAATCTCTAAACCCTCATACTACCACACCCTTAAGACGCCTATGCATAGAAATTGCGCACAAAAAACACAATTTTGAAAACACTTGCTGGGTTTACGCAGAGTGCAAACCCTATAATGATGTCCCTAAGCATTTCCAAAGCAATCACCAACAAACCACAACAATACGTAGCCTCTACAGCAGCCATCATGATAACATTGACAAAACAATATAGAATCAACCACTATAGCAAAAATGTGAAGAAACAAAGCAAAAACCCTATTACTGCTGCCGCTGAAACCCTATTAGGCTAAAACCCTAGCCCATTAGAACCCTAGTGCTGTCGAAGAACATGGTGCCAGAACACTAAGTTGGGTTTGGAAACCAAGGCATTCTCATTAATACCATCATGGAGCATGGTGCATGCATGATGGATGGGACATGCATGTGGGATGGGGCATCGCTCAATGGATGATGGACATGGGGTATGGTCATGCTATGATGGAACACTGGCTCTAAAACATTGAGGATTTACCGCATAAAGTTACTGGTGGGTAAAAATGACTGCGAACCTAAATGTCAAGTGAGGAGAAAACCGAGAAAACCAGGTTAGCTATGGCCAGGACGAGGCAGAAGGAGTCAGAATCATAAGTAGCTACAAACTGAGGGGTGAGAAATAGTGAAACGCTTTCTCATAGTGTATTATGCTTAAGATTGTGTATTGACATTTTGTGCACCACAAATGGTGCTTGATTCATTTGTAGGATCTACAAGAATATGTCATCGTGTCATTTGATTTGATACATCATTAGGAAAAAAATAAAAGTTTTTAATAAATTATTAAAAAATTTAAATTTAAAATCAAATTCCATCTTCAATCAATTTTTTGTCTAGATGGACCGCACTTAAAAAAATAAGAAATTTTTTTTCAAAAGAAATAAAAAACTGCAATCTATTCTAGGATTCCTAGTGAACAATCTATCTTAAGAGGGACTACAATTTTTAATTTAGTTTTGATTTTTAAAAGACTACATATTTTTCAATACAAAATCTAGCTTGGTAGACTGTTTGCTAGGAAGGCCATATTCGTTATATTGAGACTTTTCGTAGATTTTGAGAGAGAATGCTAGTTATGAAAAATTCATTTAAAAAATTAGGAATTGAAACCAAAAATAAATAATGCTCAAATAGTGATCCTATAATGAAATTCTAAAAGTTGGTGTTGTTACTTATTTATAAAAAAATACCAATAAAGAGATAAAACGGTTTATCCTCGACTCGAGGATAAAATTGAGATTGCAAAAGGTCTCAATATAATGAATATAGCCTTTAGGGTAGATTGTGATTTTCTTAAATTTATTTATTTTTAAATATTATTTTATTGAGTAGTTTGTTGTTCCCTTCAAATCACAACTTCTTAAAGGGAGGCAACCTTTTTTAGGCCCTATTTTTTCCCTAATGCAAGGACTTATGATTGGCATATTTTTAAACAACTTTGAATAACTCTAGAAAAATTAATGAAAACAATGGAAGAGTTTGCAAAAGAACAAATGAAATGTTTGATATGCCTCTCATATAGAGGAATAGTGAAAAAATAGTGAATAATAGAATTCATCCATGCGAGAGAAAGGTAGAGAAGACCTACTCAAATGACAATTTTACACAAAAGTTATAACTATTTTTGAGGAGACAACATCGTGTTCAAATGTAGAACGTCTTGTGCATAGAAAGGATTTGGATCGAGTTATTGTGATATAGTCAAGGGGTTGTAGTTGTAAAACCAAACAAGAAAAATGAATTAATAGCTTATCTTCAATATTTGTGTAAAACACTACAATGGTTGTACAATTTTGAATTCATGCATAGAGACATCAAGTATGAAAAAAGTTCTTTGTGACATGAATAACATTGAGAAATGGATACAACTGGATTTGGATGAAGCAAATAAGAAATGATGATTACTTAAAGCTTCACACTCTTGACTACAATTTACATGCTTCAAGGATAACAACTAAACATCATGGTATATTCTAGTTGAAATTTGGAGAATTGAGTTCCTTTTTCTACCTCAAATATTATTTTAAATGAGAAGCTTTTAAATTTGATGGAGAAATGCTTGCCTCAATCGCCAAACCAAAGGCTAACTGCTATAGAGTGTCTAGAGTTGCTTGGCACTTGATATGTAAATCTAGTAAAAGTAGTGGACTTTTAGGAAATGGAAGTCTTGTTTTGATGTAAATCTTCTTAGTGGTTTATTAGGAAGTGGACCTCAAAGTAATACATTGCAAAATTGTTTTAGGACTATGAAATGAAGTGTAGGTTTTGAATACATTTTATTTTAGTTAATTTTGGATTTTTGGTGCCTATTACAACTTAGTGGATAGGTTTTGTTTTCTAGTACAGGTTGCAGTGAAGTGAACATTAGTGAAGAATGTGAAATATTAGAAGTAAGGGATTGTGGTTGATATTCTATTATTCTTTGAACTAAGAAATAAATGATTCTTTTTCTCATTTTTTTGTAACTTGAATGCATAATGCAAATGCTGGGTTTGACTCAAAATTTGTAAATTTGTTGTATTAGCTTGTCCCTTTTCAAAAGAAATTAGAAAAAATTTGGTATTTTAGAAAATAATGCAACACTATACATGTGTCTATTAAATGTAGTTTAACAAAGATTTTTATATTAGAAATGACTTTATGTACACCATCATTCAGAGAGAAAGTGAATTTTGAATATAGGACTACATGTGTTGACTAGAAAATGGCAATGAGTGAAGCCTTAATGGCTTATCGCTCTAAGATTCAAATGATTGTCACAAAATCTATTGATTAGATTTAGAATAACACACAATTTTTGCTAAAAAAATATCTTGCTTATAATTCTCTTACATTTGTAATCTCTAAATAATCCTAACTTATCCCAAATTTTCTTTCTACTTCAATCTCAAGTCTAATTCTAAAGGTAGCATAAAACCTGTCATAGTTAAATTTGACTTAAATCATTTGAAACTTTTTCATTATATTACTTAATTAAAATATCCACATACCAAATTTTAATTCCATACAAATTATACCCCAACTATAATGAACAATTTATTTCTACTAAATATTTGTCCTTGTTTATTATGTTAATAGTCTAGTTTTATTTTCTCTATAAATCCTAGATACAAGATCCATTGTACTTAAAATTTCAATACAAAAATTAAACAAAGTGTTGAAGATACTTATGAAAATTAGGTTATCAATAATATTTGCCAAGATGTAAACCTTTAAAGTACACCTCTTTGGCACCATAGTTTCTAAACTCCTTTACTTTGACATTCCATTGCTTCATCTTCACAAATGATATATAGATTTGATGTTTAGCATAATACTATTTACATCTTCAATAACTTATATTCCAAAGTCAAACTAAGCCACAACTAAGTCATTATCAATCGTAAAATTTCTAAACCCAAAATTTGGCTTCTTTATAAATCAACAATATACAATAATTTGCAACAAGCACAACTCCACACTCTCAATACTTTATAAGTATGTCTACTTCAAAAAGAGGCAAAGGATCGATTTTTACTTCTAAACATCCATATCATAACCTTTAGTTTTAATAGTTAGCCATTGTATAATGCTAACACCTCCTAACCTAAATTACTAACCAATGCAATTATCACATAATAAACTAACATGAACTTATTAATACTACATATACATTACAACAAGTAGGTGCCTATTTTCAATTATTTCAAAACTCAAATTATGGCACCATCACTATGCTAAATAAGGTATGATTTACGAATTGTTGTTGGCTTTATTTATTTGTATGTTGGTGCCAACTAAGAGTTTAATACTTCACTAGTATAGATTTATCACTTTTCCTTCTTCAAAAGAAATTTTCCATAGATTATAACATCATTCAATGAAAAAATATCCTCATTAAACGGAATGTCATTCCATGGGTTGGAATGATAGGGATAGAATACAATTATAATGCATATGTAATAGCTTTCTAATAAAAAATTTAGGCATTATTGTCAACATACTTCAAAATCTTGTCAAATTTACATTAAATTTATATTCAAATTAAAAAAAACATTGTTATAGAAATTACATGGATTTTCTTGTCCCAACCGTAATAAAGTATATTTCTACTTGATATATTTTTTTTTTTTATACAAATATCATAAAAAATACGTATACAAAAAATTAAATATGTTTAAGAATTCTAATTTTGTACTTTCTATTTTTTATTTATTTAAAATTAAAGATGGGGAGAAAACAAATACCTTCAATGAATGGATATAGAAGGCATTACAATTCATACGGGATTAGTGAAAATGTACAAGTAGAAACTTAACAAAACTCAATATTGTTAGTATGTAAGCCTAGGAGCTTGAGCTTAGGAATTTAGGATCTTAGAAGCTTTGTTGATTTTATGAATTTGACCTATGATCATAGATCTATAATCATGAAAATATAATCAAGGATTTAAGCATGAACCTACACCTAGAGTAGATAGGTTTACAATATAGATCATAAAAATGAATTATATTTGGTAAAGTTTTGGAAAAGGCAATTTTGTGAAAGGTATTGATCATATAATTAAATAAACCCACCAAACAACCATCAAATGATACTAATATCAAAGTGCAACAAATTAGAATTTGAATCAAAATCAACACAAAGGTCCTACTAATCAAAGTGACAACAAAGTACATCACAAAAAATCAAATCCATTCAAGTAGTAGACATATGACAATGAATCTTTAGAAAACTCCACATTGCTTGAAGAGCCCATCACAAAATCACTGTTTAACTTTATTGCTTCAATATCAATGAAATCTAAAATACAACGACTAATCTTTAGTATATTGAGCTTCTATCCTAAAGGGCTAGAACCGTTTTGAATTTGTATATTTGTCACATGTGTCTATAGCATACATTGGCAAATCAAAAGTCTTCTCTTGGCTCTAAAAGAATGTTAGGTTACAAAAGAAAGGTCACTTTATTATAGGATTGGAACCTATAAAATTTGACAACCAATACATTTATTTTAGAAATACTGAAGGGCCAAACTTAGAGAATGAATGGAAGGCAAGATGTGCGAGGTTGATTTATTTACTAAAATGGAATTTTTTTTCTTCTTTGGCACAATGTCACACAATTCTTGATCTAAGTCATTAGAAGTCAATGTCACAATTTTATAACTGTAGAAATTTTGAATACAAGGTAGATTAATGGAGCCAAAAACACATTTGTTTGAGGGCAAAAATGTATCTTCATGTTGATTGGCATCCCAAAACTAAAGCACGTACCAATAAAATATTATTACAAAATTTTAATATGAAATGCCTGTAAAGAATATCATAGTGCAATAGAAATGTAAGAGGAGAAAATAAAATTAATTACTCATTAGTTATTGAAGTGGCATCCAAAACAAAAGCACCAAGTATAGTGCAAGACTCGATCATCATAGGCATAAACATCTAAATTTTTGTAAGTCCCATACAAATGTTTTATTTACACTTTGGAGATAAAGTAGGTACAACAAAATTATTTGTAGTTGGGTTCCAAATCCTAAAGTTTGAGTTTTTAACTCCTAAATGCCCCAAAGGACCAGAAGGCAAATGTGTCCTCACATAGTTTTAAGTCCAATTGGAAGTGCTATGACTTTTGTATACAATGTCCGAATTCAATTGTAGGGAAATTTGCGCTCTCTCTTCTAGTTTGTATAGTAAAATTTTTAGATCAATCTAAAATGAATTGATGTTTTGGAAGCCAATTGAAGTTTATAGTTTCAATTTGAGTTCACCAAGCTACATTTGATGGATGCAACTTTGGGGGCTTATATCTCCTTCATTAAATGTTTGTTTTCAATAAATAAAAAATTGAGTAATGTTTTCCTTGAAGTCTAGTTATCGTGATAAAATATTCATGTCAATCCAAGTTGTTTTGAATGTTTTAATAGCAATTCAAAGTTCAAAATCCAAACATTTTGGAATTACAGTGAACTTTGGCAGCTTATTTCTTCTTTATACAATGTCCGTTTCCAATAATTATTTTTGGAACAATTTTTGCATACTAGTTTAGTTTGTATAGTAAATTTTTTGTATCAATACAAGAAGTTATGAGTGATTGAGAAGCATTTTAGTAAAAGGAAGTTTAGCCTTTGATGTTATTTTGCAACTTTTCTTGCTATTTTATTACGTTTCAAGGCCATTTTGTAGACACAATGAGTCAATTGAATGATATTTTCTTCCACCAATGTTTTGTATGTTGGTTTTGAATCACTTTATATTTTAAACTTTTTTCATTTGAGTAGGTTTAGAAATCAAATTTCACCACCAAATGTTTTTCTAGGAAAATTTCAGCATCCTTTTTCAACACTAAAATATTATAATCTTGCAATCTATGTGGCCAAATGACTCCAAATTTGATTCACATCATAACATGTACACTATGAGATTGTATAATTGAGATTTCTACACCATAGTGTCATTTAGACCCATAACAATTCAAAAGCAATGACATTTTTAAACCCCCAAAGGCCTCAGGCCTTTAGGGTTTAATTGAAAGAGTCATGGCATCATAGTTTCTCCAAAGCTAAGTGGTATGCCATAAAAATTGACAGATTGTGACATGAGGTCCCTAACTAATAGTTTTAGTAGCAAATGCAAACTATCACTTGCAAAACTTGCAAGTCAATTACATGTGGGTCATAACACAACAAGAAGGGCTCTTTGGAAGCTAGGGTTTGGGAATTATATTGCTTTCAAAAAGCCGTCTCTCAGTGATGTACACAACGCACAAAGATTAGCATTTGGGGGTGATTGCAAGAAACACTTGTCCTATTTCTTGTCTTCTTGCCCTTGAACAAGTGGTTTTGTACTCATAACTTTGGCATCCTTAGTCTATTTGGTGTGAAATTTTGAGGGAAAGTAGATGCGGAAGTTTCAAAATTTCCACAATTTTTTCAAATTTTTTTACTATTTCTAACCTACCCCCGATTGGATGTCTATTTTGGCCATTTTGGAGGTTTTTAATACTATTTTCGACCCAAAAATGCGAATTGGAAGCCACAATTGGATATGTTGGAGGTGTACTACCTTTTCAAAGATTGACAAAGGTTTTTGTGAAAATAGCAACATGTCGGTTGTGCAGATGGGGTCAAAGTGACCTTCTTTTTTGCGAAGGCTACAAAGAGGGAAAAAATTTCCTACATGAATTTTTTGGTGCAATGGAGTGAAATCTTCTCTAGCCAAACAACTTCTTTTATGGAATTTTTTCAATTTTTTTTTTCAATTACTAAAAAATGAAAAAGTCAACAAACCCTTTTTTGCTATTTTCTATTGCTAGTGGCTTTTGTAGTACTTTGTAGTAGTCTTTAGTACTACGTAGTACTACATAGTACTAAATCAATAGTTCAGATTCACAAGTGCCAAAATCAATGGTTTAGATTCGTAGGTGCATTGCTAACGCACGAAATTAATAGGTCTTCGTAGTATTGCCCAGTCCTACACCAAAAACTGTGATTTTGATAAAAAAAAATGTGAAGTGTTTCTTGCAATCACCCTTGGTCGTAGAATTAAACATTGGAATTTGAAGGATTAGTTAAGGTTACATGGAGTGATGAGTATTCTTTCAAAATTAGCAAGAACTCTTGGTAGATTAGAGTGTGGCAAAGACTATATGAGAAATATGCATAGAAATATTTGGTATGTACCTTTAAATTCAAATTCTCAATAGTGCTGGTATAGACTTGGTACTTTCACTAATTTTGATAAATGTGCTTTGATCTGTATAGCTCCAAATAGGAGAGCTTTTATTGCTTTTGTCACTCTTGTCTATGAAGGAACATTGAGTGGTTTTTATTTTTTACACAACAAACTTGAAGACCTCATGCTTATGGAAGATGGAGCTTCTATTCATCATAGTACCTTCCCTAAGCACTAGAAAGAAGCTCATAGCATAAAAAATTAGACTAGCTACCTAACTTTGTGGACCTTAATCCAATAGAAAAACTTTGGAAAATAGTAAAAGACTAATTACAACATAAGTCTAGGCCAAAGAACAAAGATGACATGGAACAAAAAATTCAAGCAATATGGGATATTGCATCTCAAGAGCAACATTTTAGCCTCATTTCAAGTATGCTTGATAGTAAGCAAGTTGTTCTTTGAACAAAAAGTAGTAGGGTAAGCACTTGATGGTAGTTAACATGTCAAAGAAGTTCCAATTTGTGCAAATGTGTAATAGATTGCAATATGACTATATTAGCTTTCAAATGTAGTATATAGCTTTGAAATTGAGTCATTTTTAATCCCCAAGAGTATTTCAATGTTCAACAAGTCTAGGGGAGGCAACCCATTCTTGATCACCGCCCCATTTTGGCAATGTAAGGTGGAGTAATTTCAATAAGGAGGTGATTAATGCCAGCACAATTCCCAACGAAGTTGTGGTGCATTATGATTGTCTACAAGACTTTCAATATTGTAGCCAACCCTTTTTGGATTTTGCAACCAACCCTTGATTGGAAATAGGAAAGTATATAAGGTAGGAACATCCATAACTGTCAATTTAAGCAATTCAGCATAGTTGGGGTCAAATTTTTCTAGAAAAAATATTTTTTCAATATCACCAATTGAAAATCATGAATTTTAAAAAAATAAAATTGAATTTTTGGATATGGCATCTAATTTCTATGAATTTTCAAAGTAGAACTCCCTAGGGCACCCATAGCCACACTCTACTAAATTTGCCTTGATTCTAACACCAAAATCTGAAAAAAATCAATGCCTACCAATCACAATTAAGTATGGAGATGGTTTCAAGGTACTTTGAAAACGGTTTCAACGTACATTAGGGAACAATTTGAGGAAACTCTACTCTCAAACTATGGGTACACTAATGGTTATGGGTGTTCCTACCTTATGACCAATATGGGTGGAACATAGTCTTCAATGAAAAAATTCATGATAATTATGTTTTGAGAGATAAAAATCTCAAAAATTATAGAAATCTTATGAACTCTATTTCTACACATGGGAAAATTTCCCCACTATTAAAACCTCCCTTACAGATATTTATATTTGCTTAAGTGGTCAGAAATGGGTTGCCTTCCTTATGGCATTCCACACAGGAAAAAATTTCCCATAACAGAATGGGCCTCCACTATACTATACATTAGTTATATTTTCCTTGTGTCTTTAAAGATTCCTTGTATGAACAAATAAAATAATGTGGACTTGAAAGGAGCGTCAAAATTTTATAATTTTACACTTTGTTAGTACACATCACATTACTCACCTACCATGTATAGAATGAAAAAAAATAAAAAAAATACCCAATGCAGAATCATCTTGTAGAGGTTAATATGCAAAAGAAAACCCCCTAATCTCCTCATTTGCTTCTATTGCAGCCTAATTTTTAAAAACTTCAGAAAGATCAAGGAAGCTCTCAAACCGATTTTCCAAAAGTGGTCACCCACACAATGTGTCCCAAAGATTAAAATTATGTGTCTCAGAACGCTCACAAAGCTCTAGGCATTTTCTCTACAGGGCATGTCAATCTTTTCATTGGTTACCATCTCCAGTGGAAAAGGGTGAGTTCTCTCGTGCAAGAATGTTATTCAGAACTGATTCAAATCCTAGGCATCTGCTCAGCTCCACAAGAATTTCTCAGCTTACGATCGCTATAATGGCAAAGCAGGCTTGTTTCAATCTACACAAACTAAAAGATGTCAAGCCCTGCAAAATTGAAATTCGGGTGAATCTTGCTCAACCACAGCTTGCAAAAATTCATATCCTTCTAATAAAAAAACCCGTCATCAAGTTGAGGTTTCCATCTGTATTTATTTTCTATACTAAATTCCTGTACACTGTTTAATTCCGGCCAAAGGAGAAAGCAAGGATTTGATGAAATGTGAATCAGAAAATGTGAATCAGAAAACTATTTCCAGGTGGACCAGATGGGAATGATCCAGTACCAATACCTTGGCAATCCATCGCCTCTGAAACTTTTGAGCTCTGGAAGATCACAAAGGTTTGAATTCACAAAGGTTGAGATGCTTGCTGAGCGCATCCGTGATTCTCGTATGCACGTTGCAAACATACTTCCGCCAGATGACAGCAGTTTCAGGATTCCGTAAGGGGCTATTCGAGTAGAACGAAAATAGTTTCCAATCCACCTCCAGTCCCTTCTGTAACTCACTCCCTTCCGCATTGAAAATGGCTTCAATGCGGTGCTTGGGAGAAGAGGAATACCAAAAGCTATGAAACTCGTTCAAAATCTGAAGCATAGGGGTGGCACCAACGGAGAATCGCCTGGAAAGCTCCACGAACGTCGGGTTATCAGGCTGGATCACCATCACTTGCAGGGAAAAAGTGTCCGGGAGCACGTAGCCAGGTGCAGCAGCAAAAGCCTCCATCTCCATCAAAAATTCACAGTTGCGTAAGAAAATGGATCTGGGGTCCACGAACACCAGCTTCTCGTACCTCGTCTGGTTCCAGAGGTGGAGCAGCGAGTCCACAACCACAACGGAATCAAACACGGTCTCAAATGGCTTCCATGATTGCTGGTTCAGTGAACTGTGAACAAGCAGAAGCGACTCATGGCCAGATGTATGAAACCTAGAGAAAGTGGAAATCCAACCACCGACAGCAGCAAGATCATCAACAGAAGTCAAAACAGTGGCAAAAGCCTTCCGAAGTTTAGGGTTTAAGGGCAGAGTATGCCGAGGTTTAGGGTTTAAGGGGAGTTTGGGTGGCCATGAGGACTCTGTGCTTGAGTTCCAGGACAGGTGGGAGATCTGCTCATCATCCAAAGGTTGGTACTTGTTGCTACGCAATGCAGACAGAATCTCCAGCCAGATAGTAAACAAACTCTGATTCTCTTCCTGGTGGTGAAAGGCTAGTGTCTGATTTGAGCTTTCCTGGTTACTCCAAATGGCCTGCATCAAAACAAGCTCTCGCTTGGGGTACTGGAGCACGCCAGGCAATGCGGGCTTGGAGTCACTCCGGTTGCTGCTGCGGGATGGAGCTGCAACCAACGGATATTGTCCTTAAACCTGAACGTGTACATGGTGGAAAGTAAAGGAACAAGAGCAAGTGTTACTCAATCGAAGTCTTTTTGAAATTTTAGGCTACATTGAGTTAGTTATGAATATTTAATATTTAAACTTGCTATTTACCAAAAGTTAGTAGGGTGGGTTATTCACGTCATGAATGGACCGATTTTCAAGCAAGAACAACCTTCAATCATGATTTATGTACTAAAATATGGCAGAACATAGACCATTGGATGGATAATTCAAAAATTACCATCTTCCATTCATTTGGAGGTCATTTTAATCCTAGAAGGATGTTGAGGCCAAAAAGTGGCCGATGGATGACTTTTGATTTATTGTAGAAATGAAAAATGCACCTATTGGTCCAATAATCGGATATCTTTGGCAAAGTACCTTGCCGATAGGTCTATTCCTTTCAGGGTTAACATCCAAACCTTAAACCTTATCAAACTCAAATATGATACCATACAGGTCACATGTCACATGTCACATGTGTCCTTGAATATGGCTCAGCATGAGGGCAAACTTTGTCGCTACAATAAACTTCAATACTCAATTCATGCACCTTATATGTCAAATACACAAAACAAAAAACACCATGTCCTGACCCCAACTGGTTACAAGTAGTGTAGGGTTCTAGGATTTACGGCATAAACCCGAGGTATGTCCTTCGAAACGTACCAAAGTTCGTGAGCTCCAAGGGCATGTTAAACCGCAACGGCAACCGATGCTCCGGCGCCATGTAAAACCACTCCGAGAAGAACCCATTCAAAACTCGATGCGGCACCCTTCTCTCAGATTTCTCCATACTCTCCCACCATTTCGTCACTTCCGTGAACGTGGTGGTGGAAGGTTTTAGCACCAGCAACCCCGAGTGAAACTCCTGAGGCCTCGAGGTTAGCGGTGCGGCTGATGGCTCCGGAAGACCAAACAGGAAGTCCAGATTCGACAAGGGCAACAGGTGGAGGTCCATAAAGACGATACGTTCGTAGTTCCGAAGTTCCCATGCATGCAATTTGCCGAGACTGGGATGTTGCGTCTCAGGAAGTCCCACTTGCTTTATGAGGTCGAAATGCTGAATGAGGGTGTCGTTGTCCTTGGCAATACCTGAATCACAGGAACGGTTTTCGTGAGGGGAAGCAAGAATTTGGTTATGGGAAAGGGCTTAGGGTTTTAGGTCGTGCTACGATAGTATTTCTGGTGATTTACAGCAATTCTAGATTAAATTTCTGGTGATTTACAAAGAAATTGTCAGTAGTGCGACAGGAAGATGGTTTGGTGAATGGAATCACTGATTATACTACAATGGTGGAAATGGAACCTTACAAATAGGGAGATGAAGTCATATTCTCTTGATTATCTCATCAGTGGGTGTCAATAGGTGCCAAGATAGGAAGGTGGCTTGGTGAATGGAATCATAGCAGCCGACAAAGGCGGAAAAGAAACCCTACAAAGAGGGAGATGAAGTCACATCCTCTCCATTAGGACCCATCTTCCTACTAAAACCATTCTAAACATTCTCTGGTTGTTCAGTGGATCTAGCCAGTTATTGGTTCTATTAGGAGCCATCTTCCTACTAAACCCCATTTTATGATTGTTAAGTGGATCCAGAAAGACATTGGCTCTCTTTGGTTGTTAAGTAGACCTAGCAAGCAGGATTGCAGTTGTGTGGGTGGTGTGGGTGGGTTTGCACAACATATAGTTTCATGAATTGGAGTTACGTAGGCCTACCAATTCCCATGGCCAATCACAACTCCTGCAAATCCTAGTGCAATTACATAAAGCACACCTGCAGAAGACAACCTCTCTAGCAATCAAAAGAGCTATTGAGTTATTGGTTCTTTCTCTCCATCCACTGGTGATTTATTCACTGACTGACATCCACTATTGAAATCTGTCTAAAAAATTACAAAGTCTTGCTTGAATTTCCATAGCTGGACACAAAAATTTGTTGACATTTGGCAATGACTGTGACACCACTGTTGAGATCTGGCTAAAGAATTGCAGACTCTTGCTTGAACTTGTTGCTTGAAAAAAATTTGTAGCCATTTGGCAAGGACTGACCTGAACGCACATCGAGGAGAAGCACGAGGTCGTGCACGGATCCCGAGTTGCGAATGGCCTGCGCCCACACGAGCACCGCGTAGAAGTTCCCCTTGGATTGCAGCAACGTGACATACGCGAATCGTAAAGTTTGTTTCACGAGATGGTGCCCCGCGTGTCGAAGCACGTCGCGAACGGATCCCGCGCTCAAGTCGCAGTCGATCACGTGGCCCAAATTCTCGCACTTCACCTGGGGGTCATCACACGGGGTTCCATCGTATCAGATTTGAAGTGGAGTTTCTTGCGGTGAAGAAATGGAATGCTGAAGAATGCGCTTTAGAATGCATGGTTTGGTGTCTTGTGGAATTAGTTATGATTTTTGGTAAGTAGGTTCCTATTCTTGTCCACTAGAAAAAGCCACTGTCAATGTTGATCAAGTGGTTTCCTGCAATTCCCATTA
The DNA here is from genome assembly GCA_963920665.1 of Straminergon stramineum. Lineage (NCBI taxonomy): Eukaryota > Viridiplantae > Streptophyta > Bryopsida > Hypnales > Calliergonaceae > Straminergon > Straminergon stramineum. The sequence goes on from OY987272.1 coordinate 5,511,595, forward strand.
TCAAAACCCTAAGAATTTAAGAGTTCGCAAACTCTGCTTATTCTCTATCGTGCCATATCCATAAACCAAGTTCGTATTCTTCTCCACGAAACAAGCCTCTATCAATGTTTGGAAAGTGGTTTCCTACACTTCCCATTATCAAAACTCTGAAAATTTATGAATCATCAAACTTTGCATCAAACTCTCTATTGTGCCATATGCATACATCAACTCCGTGCATCCTGATTTGGGGTTGCACTGAGGCTCTTCAGCACCATTCCAGCTTATGAATGTCAGCATATTCCTGTTTTTTATAGGGTTTAGGGTTTAGAACCTGCTCATCGACGTTGCGGACAGCTTTGGAGTAGCTGAACCGCAGCTGCATTCCATTCCAGAGACGTTGAAACGCTACGATGCAGTCGCCGCGGTTCTTACGATGGTCTGCACGCGCACTCAAGCCCATGGAGGTGAGGTCCTCCGCCCCGGAGTTTCGACTGTCGCCCCAGTCGCGCGGCTGCCCCTCCACTAGCAGCGGACCCGAGTCGCTGGTCACAACAAAGTCCAGGGTTTAGGGTTTAGGGGTAACTAGCATGTTCATCTCCTGATAAAATTCAAGTGAGAAGTGCTTCGAGTTCTGCTTAGAACAATATCTGCATCAAGCTCTGGCACAAACCATGCTGACATCATTTCCTTGATAGAAAGTTCAGAACCGCCCTTTCTGATAGTACCTGCACAGTTACCCTGTGCAGAGTACAATGCTGACTTCAGATCCTCAATGCCAAGAAATACTGTCTACAGAACCAAACAAAGGACTAATAGACCGAATTTACAACAGAATCCAGGGTTTAGGGCTTAGGGCTTCAGACCCTCAATGCGAAGCAAAACTGTCTACAGGGCCAAACAAAGGACTAAGGTGTTTTGATAGACCGAAATTACAACAAAGTCCAGGGTTTAGGATTTAGGGTGAGAAAACTTCGCAACAAATTCCGGTCCAGAAGGAGAATTCAGTGACGAAAGTGTCTCACCTCAAGTTGGAGACGAGGAAGTTCATGGCGATGTCCTCGCAATTCATCCCCTGGTCAACATACTCTCTCACTCCACTCGGCATTTCACACCAGTACTTGTACAGATACTCCGTCGCCAAGATCATGATCTTCGTCAACATAATCGAGTATTTCCGTTCGTTCTTCACATACATCCACGATTGCGTCTCCAGTGAATACGAATGAACCCGTGGGAAGAACCCCACAATCCTTCCCTGATTCTCTCTCCACACTTCCAATGCGAATTCAACGTTACTTGAGTCCACGGTGACGTCGTCGTCGCAGATCATCACCGCCTTCGTCTTCACGTGGTCCCGTGGGAGGAACCGGTCATTGAGGCTGGTAGAGGCTTGGCGGACCATGAAGATGGGCGCTCTCAGGGTTTCGAAACTCACGGATTCAAGGATTGAATCTGGAGTGGAGGTGTTGCTCCAGAGGATGAAGATGGAGTGGACGGCGGGGGAGGAGGAGTACGTGCGCAGAGTTGATTTCAGTAAGGGGAGACGCGATTCAATGAAGCCGTTCACGAGGATAGTGAGCTGGTCGCTGCGAAGGGTCCATGGTGGGGGGTACAAGCTTCGGTTGCAGATTTGGGGAGCAAGTTGAGGGGAATAGGTTCGTGGTGGAAGCAATGTGGTGGGAGATGCGATTTGAGAGGCAGGCAGAGATAACCACAATGCCAGCATTCCCAACAAGACCGTGAGTCCCAAACCTGCAACAAATTTCAAGGGCACGAACTCTATTCAGATTCTGTTTCCCAATTTCGAGCACATTTAGAGAGAATTTGGTCGGATTCCAATTGGCGCTCATACATTCGACATCCGTGACGGTCTGAAATCAGTCGAGCAAACCCTAAACACTAATTGGCTGGAGAAAGGAATCAAACGCAATGCAACCAATTCCAAAGCCACGAACTCTACTCACTTTCTGTTTCCCAATTCCGTGGACATGTAGCTCGATTTGAAGTCGGATTTCGATTGGCACCCGAACATTCGACATCCGAGAATTCAAACGCGCAATAGAAAACCCTAATTGGCTGGTGAAAAGAATCAAATGTAAGGCCACCAATTTCAAGGCCATCAATTCTACTCACATTCTGTTTCCTAATTCTGATTACCAATAGCTCTAATTGGAGTCGGATTTCAAGAGGTGCTCATACATTCGACATTCGTGACACTCTGAAACCTCCCCAGTAATGCAGAACCATAATTCGCTACCAAAGAAATCAAATGCAATGCAACCAATTCCAAGGCCACCAATTCTACTCACTTTCAATTTACCAATTCCGGTTACCACCCGCTCTAATTGGATCCCGATTTCGAATGGCGCCCAAAAATTCGACATCCACGAAACCAGACCCACAATCGCGAACCCTTATTAACAACCCAAAGAAATCCAGTGCAATTCAACTACTCACCGGCCTCGAAGACCAAGCTCCAAGCCTGGACGCTCCAACGAGCGGGCGGCTTCTTCCCCATGAGAGCAAAATCCCGTTCCCACCATCACTTCACGGTGATCCTCTCCGTTGCGTCGACCCATCCGCCATTGCGATCAAACTCCAAAATTTGCGAAGCTCATTGCTTTGGGCGAGCGGTGATGGAGGATTCGGATTCTCCAAATCGACAAGGAAGAAACTTTGTTCATGAAGTGCAGGAGTTTTTTTCAATTGAAGTGGGATTTTAACGTTGTTGCGATCTTTCCCTGCGTGGAGAACATGGGATGCAATCGTGAAGGCGATCGTGACGCTCGTTGCGGGAAGGTGGAGGTGGACGACGAGGCCGCGACGTGCTCGGCGTTGTTGGAAGACTTTCGACTAATTGATGTCCGGATGTTACCCGGGAATTGGACTTAATCCGGTTACTAGCCCCAAACGTCCATTTTCTGGACGATGAACAGATTGAAACTCATGTTTCATCCTCCGAACTGCTTGGATGAAAGTTATCCTAATCTGTGGAAATACTTTAGAAAGTTGTTGTCCTATCTAAAGGGTTGGATTTGGTGTTATTAGAGTACATATTTTTCTAAAATTATCAATGTGGAAGTATGTCAAGTGGTTGATTTAGCCAAAATTGCATTGACTCTAGTTCAAAACTAGATTTGTCAAAATGAGGTCATAGATTTTAAAAACATAAAAATTCCAAAAAATCACCATGTGAAGAGAACCTCATTCCAAATCCATTTCAACAAATTTTACTCAAAAAATGATAATATTTTGCTTGTAATCAAATTTAGAAGAAATTTTGAAATTTTCCTTTTAAAATTTATAAACAAAATATTGGTGATAGTAGTGGTGAATCTAACCATACAGATGGAATCTACAACTCAAAGTCTACAACTTTATTTGTATACAAATTCCAAAATATGCTTCCAAATAGCACTTTATAATGACTTTTCTCAAATTTTCAATTCTAGAGATGAATTTGGGTATTCAGGGATTAATCCTAGAAAGACACAACCATATAACTAAGATAGTCGACCAAAAATTTTGAGCTTTATAGATGAATAAGTGAATACACTTTATATATTTTCCTTGTAAATTATCCATTAGGTACTTTTAGTCCTTGGCATCCTTATTGAGTTAGGAGGATTCAAAGTCTTATAACATGGTACATTGTAAGGTGCAAAAAAACTTTTGTTCTTCTTTTTCAAAATGTTTTTTGGTAAACAAAATTGTGGAAATGTAGGAGTTTAAAATTTTTGGAGAATTAAAAAAATAATAATTTAAATCCAAAGATGATCACATATGAACAACCCAATCACATTTTCCATGAATTTGATGAAGAATGAGCCATAGCATCCCTTGAGGTAGGCCTTTGAACTAACAATCAACTTCTAAATTTATTTAGCAAGCTTTTTCTTGCATTGAGCTATGCTTGATAGAATAAACATTCATTTGAACACAAGTAGTTGGCAAACTATGGATATAAATATATATATGTACATAATGTTATTGAAGCTTGAGACAACTTATCTTTCTAGAATAGCATTATAAATGAAAATTTTCCTTCCATAAGGCTATTACCAATATATTTTCAATTCAAAATTGCAAAAAATATATATGAAAAAGAACATTGCAAAATCATTTTTTTAATCTATAATGTAACTTTTGAATGGGCAATATACCTCAACCCTTTTAAAATGTTGTCTATAACCCCTATAAAAAAGATATGGTCCTAGAAAACTGACTTCTAAAACACCAATTTTGTTTTAATATTGCAAGATTTTATATTTTTATAACAATATAAAATATATTTAGAAAATAAATCTAATTGCAATATAAAATACTCTTTTATTGTAAAGATATTCACATTAATTTGACATTTACAATCCAAAAATGTAATTTCCTTAATTAAAGTCATTAAGAACCAAGATATTTGAAAATCAAAGGTTGGATGGGAAGGAACCAAAGTTGTTTTTTTAGCTTATTTTAATTAACCCCTAAAGGACCAAGTATTCATTTAACGTATATAAGAAATCTCAGGTAGGATCTTACAAAGTCATTTTGGGTCGGATGTTCATGAAATTTGGATACCATGTGCAATTTTATACACGGCCATCCTAAAAATCTAATTTTTTTTCCAATTGGGTGCTTGGGTCTAAAGTTATAGTGCCTTGAACTTTGTGGGCAGCTTTGGGCAATATGTGTAATTAAAATTCTTTTGTGTGATTTTGAAATTTGGCAGGTGTATAGCTTACATGATACAAGATGAAAATGTCAAAAAAGATTAACCATATTTAGTGTAAGAATCTCAATCTAGAAGGAGTTAAAGTTTGCAGGCCTTGTTAGGCAAGGTTGGAAAAAAACTTTTTCATCTAACTTCAAATGTTATAATCTTTCAATTCATGTTGTCAAAGTTTCTAAAAAAAATTCTAGGTGTTTCCATAGAAATCTAGTACCAATTTTTTATGGTTGGATTTTGAAAAAAAAAATTCTTTTTCATTTTATTTTTACTGTCCTAAAAAAGGGCAGTTTTTGACAATTTCTGCCCAAAATGTGCCTCAGTCCTTTAGGGGTTTAAGGAGGGAGAATATAAAAGATAGACCCCAAAGGCCAAAAAAATGAAATGGTTATCAATCTTAGAAGCAAATATCTCTTTACTTAAATTTAACCCCTAAAAATTTTTACTATGCTTTTACCAAAAATGCTCTAAAACTTCCATTTCTAGGACAAGGACCAAATTTTTTAAAATTTTTAAAATTTTTAAAAACAAACATGTTTGGACTCATGCAACCTTAAGATCTTGTATTACGCTAGTTTGAGAAGTTTTGGAAAAAAATTTAGAAATTTCCATTGTGTAGATTACAGGATATTAACATTTGAATTGACAAAAATCCTTTTATTGTCCTTGCAAAAACCAAGCAGCTACACTTCACAAGGTCTTATTTGTATGAAAAAATGTCTCAAATGGTGGTGCTTCTTTGGATTCATTCTTCAAGAAAATTTGGCTATATGCTTGAAATTTTTTAGATCATTTAGAATTGTACAACATATAGAAAAAATAGTAAGTAGAAATAAATAAAGAATGATTCAAAATACTAAATTCTTAAGAATTTAGTTATAGAATTGAAAAATGCCAATCCCAATGGTTTTAATGTTCTAATAAACAATCTACATCCTATGATTTTATTTTTTTCCAAAAATATTGAAAATTGAATTAAATATAAGACTGACTTCAAAGTTTATCTTAGACTGAGTAGAGATTCCATAACTACCTACTAACTAAAACTCTTCATATCTTTCATCTCATTAATCAAAATGTAATGATTCAATGCTTTCTCCATACACATAAATCTAGAAAACCAATTTCAAATTTATATTTTTTTTAAAAAGTGATTTTGCTAAGAATTTTTTGAGTTGCTTGGGTTGTCCACTTTTTAATGAAAATGATGTATCCTACAATAAATTTTTAACCATGTAGTTAAAAGTTATGAAAATTGTCAAGCCTTAATGCTACTCCTTGGGCACATGTTGTGTGAAAATTTCAAAGAAAAAAAAATAGAATTCCATTTGTAGTGAGCTACCAAAAATTACTATGTTCCCCAAAAAACACCATTTGGTCCTTTAGGGGTTAAATCAATTGTTGTTTCTTTCAACGTCTTTCATGTCTTTCTAGAAATACAAGAATATAAAATATGAAACGTATTTTGATAACAACCAATCATTCGTACTAAGTATAGCTTGTTTTGATCACCTCTTTACATAAAAAAAGGATTACTTTCTCTAACCCCTAAAGGATTGGAAGGATTGGGAGTGTTTAAGCATAGCTCTTGTTTGCTTGACTTGCTCTTGTAACAACTATAATTTCTCATTCATGTGGAATAATTTTGATGGTTGCCATTGTTGAAATAAAAGAAGACTTATGTAACTTTCTTATGAAGAAAAGATCAACAAAATCACAAATTTTTTTGAGAAAATGCCACCATTGTTTAGGTTGATGAAACATATTCTATTAGGTGGTACTTTTATATACCTTGAAATGAGAATGTTGAAATTGGAATGCTCAGAAGTACTCTAAAAACTCTGATTTTTTCCCACATGTAAATGTCAATATAATACTAATGTATAATTTTTTTTCAAATCATTTTGAGGTGTAGAAAAAAAGATATGAGGATGTGGAGTGAGAGCCCAAAGTGCCTTCTTCATTCTCAAAAAATCCCCCCAAAATTGCACACTTGATCATTTCTTGATTGGATTGCACAAACAAATTTAGTGGAAAAAATCATCTAGGGTCTTTGTTGTTCACTTATTGTTAGTGAGGTTAAAATTTTGAATTTTCGACAAATGTAGTTGTAGAAGCCATGTGGTGGCCTTATAATCCTCCAGGGGGTTCAAAAGTGAGACCCATGCACATGGCATATATATATATATATATATATATATATATATATCACTATTTAGTTCCTTGACAAGCTCTATCATTCCCTCCAACGAATATTTAATCGGTCCTATCAAATTTTCTCAAATAATCTTCTTTGATTTCAATATTGGCTATCATTACACTAGAAATGCAGGGCAAAAATCTCCCTTAAATTGTGCAAAACATCTCCAAAATACATTAAAAAAACTCAGCAAATTGTGAATACCTTCAATAATTTCCTACATAATACTATGGACGAAAATGCAAAATTTATATACTGATGTCCAGAAACGGCTGATGATTGTCATGAACTACCTTCAATTCCAGGTGCGTGTCATCACTGACTTGCTATCGAGAAAGAAAACAAATGAAAATAAGACGCTGCTTCCGAGTTTTTCTCGTGTATCGAGAACAAGAAGATCCCACAGTTTTTCAAAAGTTGCCGTACATGAAATTTATGTATTTCTTCTAGGAGTTGTTCTCCGTTGCACGATCTTTGTAAGAAGAGTACTTGGAATTGTGTTTCATTGATTGAAGTTATTTTCTAAGAAGAATCTTCTGTCATCGATCACTGTCATGCTATGGAGAAAGAAAGCAAATCAAAATAAAACGCTACCTCCGAGGAAGTTATTCTTCTGCATCGAGAACAACATATTCCCACAGTTTTTCAAAAGTTGCCATAAATTTATGCAATTGCCCTAGGAGTTGTCTTCTATCGCACGATGTTTGTAAGAAGAAGAGTACTTGGAGTTGTGTTTCATTGAAGTTTTCAAAGAGGTATAATAGTACCGCTCGAGAAACTGCTATGGCAACATCTTCAGCATCTGCATAGAACTCCACAGCTCTCGATGTGCATGGGTAAGAAGTAACAGCAATGTATCTTGCTTGCTCCAGCAATATTTGAAGACTTACACGTTCATCGTGTAAAAATGTAAAAAGCCGCAAGATTGTTTTGAATACCACTGGTGGTAATTCTGTCTCCGGCCAAGTTTGTAAACCTGAAGAAGTTCGTTTTCTCTTGCGTACAATTGCAGGAATTGATGTTGCTGAATCCATCGTTGACGATGAATCGGCCAAATGGGTTGAATCTGTCTTTGGTGTGGAAGCCATCGCTGCTGTGGTATCCGAGTTTGACGAAGAATCCGAGTGGTTTGAATCTGTCTTCGTCATGAAATCCATCGGTGATGTTGAATATATCTCTGCAGCTGAAATTGTCTGTGATACTGTTCAGGCAAACTTCAATCAGGAGCACTGTTTGATACGATATGATTGCGTTATAATTCTGGTTTTACTATTCGGTACTAGCAACTTCAAAGTGCAAATGAATGAATCGTCGTGCTCACATCAAGGAAGAAGGCTCACTTGTTGTACTCTAGATTTTTATTGTGAATGCCGGATAAAATAATTGGGTGGAATTTCTCCGAGATGAAAACATGACAAATTTTGTGACTAGAGTTGTGACAAAACTTGTGACAAGGGTCATGACATTGTGTGTGGAATATAATAGATTACAAATGAATATTTGAACCAGTGCCTAATATAATTAGGTAAATGCTCTCCTATAAAGATGAAGGGTATCTATACCGTACTCTCTTGTAAAAGAAGAACAATATTTATAGGCATTGAGTTGTTTTAAATGTAGAATGATATTGATATTTTTAGAACAATGAAATAAAGTAAAAGGTGGTAATAAAGTAAAATGTGATAATGAAGTAAAATCAAACTTGTATGGGACATTAGTTGTATTTTAGTGTGTATTTTAGTTGTAATATATTCAAATGTCTATTTTATTTTATTTTATTTTATGTAAAAAAATAAATTTTATTTTTCCTCTAATGACATCAACAAGGTGGTTATGCATAGAATCAATCTTTATTTGTATCTCTTAGGGTTCCAGTTTTATATCATGTTTTGTTCTAACTTTTACTTTAATATCCAAAGCGCTAATGCACAAGATGAGCTTTCAATGACTACCAAGCCAGTGATTAGTTGAAGTCAAGTATGTTGTGTAATAATTTTCCTTTTGTGATACTTCAAATTTAAATTAAATGAATTCATTTATTTTTATTTTTACTTTAAAATTTATTTGAAAGAATTTTTTATAATTGATTATTAACAAATAAAAAGATTCTACAAAGTGAATACATGAAGGTAAAGTTAAATGCACCCCTAGAACATCTTTCTACTAGACATGATTTGTCACTCGACACTAGGGGTTTAATTCTCTATACATAAAAAATATCAATAAAATTTTACTTCAAGTATATATTCAAAAAATTGACCACAAATGGTGGTTTAGAAGAAAGTTTTTAAATGTACAAAAAATCATGGCAAATGATACAAAACACATGCATTAAAAAATATAGTCAAAATTACTGGCTTTTCATCCATAGATAAATTCTAAGAAGATAGATATAGAAACATATATCTATGGAACTTTGTTAAAAAAAGGAATGAAACCACACCAATATTTATAAAATACATTTTATTCACATTATATCTACAACTTTCTTATAATTTGGAATAAACTCATACAAATGTTATTAAAACTATTACTCAACCAAAAAATTTGGTAGAATTTCTCTCTTGACAATATTCATGAAAACCAAATCTAACTTATAAACCCTTGAAAGACCTATGTTCATTTCTATGTGGTAAAATATCATATTGAAACTCAATTTAACATTTAAAATTATATTTGAGTTTCAATGTTATATTATTATTAAATGAGACAATGTGTTGGTTGTCAAGTAAAAAATTTCTATTGGTATTGTAACAAATTGTCATTGTTATAGCAATAAATGAAACAAAATTGGAAAATATGACAAAAACAAGTCAATTCTTAATCTAAACAAAATTCCAAAAATCATGTTTTAAAGTTACAATTAAATTTGATCAAGGGTCTTTCAATTTTTAAATGTAAGAAACTTTAAGTATTACCCCTACCAATTGTAAGGCCATTTAAGACTATTCCCAATGTACAATTCTACAATTATGATATTATAATTTAAATAAGATTATTGTTATTGAAAATTTCATGAATTGAACAAAGTCAAGGTCTTCTACTCTTCTAGAATGTCACTAAAAGTTTACTTTCAACTAAACAAGGTAATTCAATTAATGCAAGAATTTGATTAGTATAAAACCTCCTTGCACAAATTTGGATAATTTGGGACGAAAGTGATTTAATAGTCAATATAAAATTTTGAAATTTTGAATGAAACTTTAGTGAAAACAGAATTAACCCCTAAATGCATTGACGTCCATTTTCTGGACGATGAATAGATTGAAACCCTAGTTTCATCCTCCTAACTACTGGGATGAAAGTTATTTTAATTTGTGAAGATATGTTATCAAGTTTTTGTCCTATCTAAGGGTTGGATTTGGTGTTACTAGAATTCATATTTTTCTAAAATTACAAATGTGCAAGTATGTCAAGTGGTCAAACTACATTGACTTTAGTTCAAAATTGGATTAGCCAAAATGAAGTCATAGATAGGAAGAACACAAAAATTTCAAAAAATCACCATGTGAAGAGAACCTCATTTCAAATCCATTCCAACAAATTTTACTCAAAAAATGATAATATTTTACTTGCAATCAAATTTTGAAGGAATTTTGGAATTTCTCTTTCAAAATTTGTAAAAAAAGATTGGTAATAGCATTGGTGAATCTAACTGTACAGATGGAATCTACAAATCAAAATCTACAACTTTTATTTGCATCTCAATTCCAAAATATGCTTCCAAATAGCATTTTACAATGCTTTTTCTCAAATCGTCAATTCTAGAGATGAATTTGGACATTTAGGGGTTAAAATGGAATGAAAGTAGATGGAATAGATGAGAAGTGGAATGGAAATTACAATATTTGAGATAGTATGAACATGGTATAGACATGGGGTTCACACTATATTAAATGCATTCAAAAATACTATGAACCTCCATAATAATGTGCCTTGCAATTTGCTAATTTACATACTTCCAAAATTAGAGCAAGTTAGTAAGTTTGCATCAGTGCATAACTAATCTAGGATGGAGTAGTTAAATTGACTTGAGTAGTGTGGCAAAAGATTTTAAAAAGAACTTAGGATAGCAACTCCTTTATGATAAGTCTATATTCACGGAGATCACTTAGAGTGTACATTGGAAACTACATGTATTAAAATTTTTAACTCCCTATATTATATTCTAAAATTTAAATAAAAGAAAAAGAAAAAAATATGACTAGATTTTTTTCCTTTGATAGTTTATGTTGTGAATTATTGATATTTTTATTTGATAATTATAATTATTTACAAATTTTTGAAGTAGAAAGATACGTTGTAGAGCTGAAAATAACTTTTACACCCCTATATTATATTAAAAAAATTCTAAAAAATGAACAAGAAATTGCTAAAAGTAACATCGTATTGAAAGTCCCTTTTTCTTAAATAAAGATGAAAGGGTCATTTAAAATATATTCTCTATAAATATTTGAGTTAAAAAACATGCCATTTTAGTTCCTTATTCAACCTATTCTAGAAATCATTTTATATGTTATTTGAGTTAGAAATTTTTGGCAATAGAAACATATAATCATTATGAAACAAAGCTCAAATTTTATAGGTTGAAATTATTATTTATTAAAAAGTATATAGGATGTCAAAAAATCACTTTAACACATGTAGTTTGTTATGGATACAATAAGTGGTGGCTCCTTGGGAGTCTATACCCATTAGACTCATATTTGTATCCATTTGTAAACTTAAAATATTATCATTTCTTCTTCTGATTGATTGATTAATTTCTTATTTGTTTTAGAGATTTCAAAAGATATATAATGTTGAAGTGAATAATGGCCAAATAGGAAATTCCTCTTTAATATAGAAGTTCAAACCAAAGGAAACACTTAAGTAGGAAGACAAACTAGAAATTCCAATTTGATTCATCTAAAAACCAAACTTAATTTCTCAATCACTACCTCATTTTAATCCTTATAGGACATTTCATAACTAGGTCTTGTCAAACTTCATTAGATTTCTACATGAATATTGGAATTAAAAAAATTTGATCATTTTTACATATAATAATATGTGTGTAAAATGTAATCTCATTTTTTCATAATTAAAAACATCAAATTGGATTTTATATGGTTTTTTCAAGAAATTTCTTTGCAAAAATCATAGTAGTTACAAAATAATATTATGAATTTTTTGAAGGAAAATGGAAATAATAGTGAAAAACATCACAATGTAATTTATGTATTCTTTGAGCTCTTACTAAGAGAGATCTGATATAAAAAATCCAAAAGTGGTGTAAGTTTGAGCTTTGGGAAGTTATCTTAAAAGTGTCACAAAAATGAATATTTAAAAATGAAAAATGAATTTTTAAATTAAAAAAATGAATGGAGTAAACAACAATTTATGGGAGCTACATTTTCCTAGTTAAGTTTTAAAACATTTAAAATCAATGATAATGTGAAAATTTAGATTTTGACTTTCAAAATGCCCATGGGGCTTGCATTGTCCTTTAAGGGTTAATATTCCGACTAGGATATACAAACATGAAACACTCCAATTAGGACAACAAGATCCACAACATTCATCATTCATTGAAACACAACAATTTCCAACTTGGGCTAAGAAAAAACTTTCAACTAACTATAACTATAATGACACTGATCATGCAACATGTAAATTCAACAATTCAGGCAATTACAAAACTCCCATTAGGCAGACTTCTTCATTGCACAGCAAAGGAATCCAACAACCCACTTGGACTACAATGATGCTAACTCGGATCTTTAACCCATAAAATGATGCAACGGAAGTTTTTTGTCTAATGAATTCTCCTATGTAGGACAAAAGTGCAACTATTTGTCCTTGGAATTAGGGATGGAAAGGGAAAATCTTCTACAATAGTTTGACACCCAATGAATATATATATATAAAGTAGATGATGTCACACGGTTTCAAAAGTGATGATTTCCACGGTCACTAGTCTGGCATTTAAAGATTGAACACAATACTTTCAATAGACTGAACTAGGCACTCACACATATAGACATAAGACAAACTTCTTACATTCAATTTTGCACACATACACATTCCATATTACATCATTCATTCCAACAACAACTAGTCACATTAATCACCAACACAAATCCAATTAGGCAACTAAAATTTGTATTAATTGCACATAAAATATTCAACAAAAACAACCATAAAACTTTGAGTTTGATCCCTATGCTCTCTTGTTGTGGGTGACTTCCAAATTGGCGAACCAAGCTAAATACCATGGTTTAGCCACCCATTCAACTCTCAAAACTACCAAATAAGAAAAAAAACAATACTTTGAATCTAGCTTTTGCAAACCAATCCCAAGAGCAATTACTCAATGACACACTATTCCGCCTTTCCTACTTGGATAAGCCACAACTTACCATGAATTCGCAATCCATTTCCACTTCCAATAGATAAAAATTAAAAAGACTAAACTTAACACTTCAAAATTGGAAACAATACATCTCAAAAAAAATTCTAGCTAAAATTTGATCCATCTACATGTAATTTATAAAAATATGAGAACAGAATCAATCAATAAAACAATTGATAAGTCTATAACGGTGATTGTAAGAAATACCTCAATACTATTTTCTATATCATTCATATTTTTATGTGTAAATATATTTTTTTGGCCATAATGTTTGCATTTTGGCTCCAAATGACTTGAGATTCAAAGGTAAGGTACTCATGAATATTATATACCTTTGGCTAATTTTTTCTACATTTTTCAAAAATATTTTATTGTTCAAAAATCCTCCCAATTTCTATCACACTTGCCAATTTAGTGGATTTTAGTACTATTTAGTACCCAAAAAATGAATTTGGAATTGAAATTTAGAGGAAATAGTTTTCTAGTAGATTTGTAGATATTTTTCAAAGGAATTCTCAAAATAGTTAGATGTATTAATTGTATGGAAGCCTCCAAATTGGGCTTCTTTTTTCTTGCATTTTGAAACATGTAAAATATTATTTTGGTGGTTCATTTGGTCAATGACCATATCCATAGAGTTACTACAAGTGGTCCATTTTTTTTATTTAAATTTTTTATTTTTTATTATTTACAAATTAAAATATGGAAGCATCTATTTTCTAGAAATTTTGCACTTTTACAGTTCTCCTACTTAGAGAATTTTTCTATGCTTTATCTTCATAGGATATATAATCTTCTTGAAGGTCCTCGGCCATATTTTTTAAAAATTCAAATTAATTTAAAAAGAAAAGAATTCCAGAAATCTAAGCATGACTATTGTGAAAACACAACAAAATCGGCTCAAGTTTCTTGCAATTTTGTTATAACAAGAAAACTTATATGTATATTGAAGAGAAGGGAAACCATCAAATTTTTATGACTTAGTGCATAATTATTAATTTAATAAGCTAAGTATTCAAAAAAGAAAATACCATGTTACAATAATTTATGACAATGATTCTTCTTGAATCTTAGTGAGATTTCATATTTTGATTGTAATTAAATTTGAAAGTTAATATATTTAATATCTTGTAAATTATCATATGAGTGTTATCTTCACATGTACAATATGCTTATGATACACTTATGATAAGTTTATAACCCATTGTTAAATGACTTAACCCCGATCTTCCTCGACATTATATGAGAGTTGCAACCCTGAACATAAGAAGCTTTTTGAAAAAAAACAAAAACCCAGTGTTACATGAGCCTAAGTAGATTCCTAAGTCTACGTAGAAGCACTTCAATGCAATCCACTAAAAAAACCACAATTATCAATTTTGTTGGATTAGTAAGATACTAGGTGGAAACAATGTGACATGCACTTACTTAAAGCATTAAAATGTAAGGTAGGTGTAGATTTTGGTTTCAAGCTATACATCCTAAAGAATGCCAGAGTTGAGGAATTTTGTCAATTTTACAACATTATCTGCAAGGGTCCATGCCAATCTAAAGCTTTTTTGATAAGGGGTGATTGCACAAACACCTACCAATTTTGATGTGTTTTATAGTATTCATGCAAATTTTTTTGGAGTACTTTAAAATTTGATTTTGAAAATTTTTTAAAAAAATGTCGAATGTAAAGTTGTATACACCTACAACTCTACAAGATGAAAGTAACCACCAAAGGAAAATCATAGAAAAATTCTCTGAGTAGGAAAACTAGAAAAGTGCCAAATCTCAAGAAAATACACACTTTGATGTTTTAATTAGGAAAAAATAGAGAAAAAAATGAAAGAAAGAAAAGAAAAATTGTTCATTTCTAACAATTCTATGAAAATGATTTTTCACCAAAAAACCCACGAAAAATTAAAATTTCATGTTTCAAAATACAAATAGAAAGAGGCTCATTTTGTAGACTTCTACATGACATATAATTGATTATTTTTATAAATCTTTTAAGGATTAGCTAAAAGTATACTACAAGACTATCTCCACCAAATTCCAACTCCAAATTTATTTCTTAGGTCACTACTTTGTTCATGCACACACACACAAATTGGCAAGTATGACACTATGACATAAAATTGAGGGATATTTTTGGATATTTTAATAATTTTAAAAATTATAAAAAATTATAAAAGCCATATAATAGTCACGAATACCTTGTGTATGAATTTTGAGTCCTTTGAATGCAAAAGTTATGGCCAAAAAAATAATAAAAAATGAATCAACATGTGAAAAAATAGTAGAAGGGTTTTGTGCAATCACCCTAAGATCCAGTTACATTACTATATATGAGGTCTTTTTGACAAAAAATAGTACAAGTGTTTTGTGCAATCACCCTAAAAGATCTAGTTACACTACTATATAGATAAGGCATTAGATGAAATTTGGTCATTTAGAAGATTGTGAGTTCCCTGCAGTGGGGAATTTGGTGAACCGCACCACTTCGGCATGTTGATGTGGTCGGGAGGCGACCATGTCAGATTTTTTTATTTAAATTTTTTTTTTTAAATTAAAATATTTTTTTGTTCACCTTTTTTGCAATTTCAGGGTAAAAAAATAAAAATAAAAAATGAATTTTTTTAGTCTTTATGACGATTGATAGCAGTCAGCTGTTCCCTCACTGTTGTGGGGAATAGGCCTGAAATGGCCCTCCAAAGCTGCTGAAAAACATCTAATGCCTTTTCGCAAGAGCAACAAGGTTACTAACAAATAACAACACTAAAAATCATTTGAAAATTTTACAAGAAAAAATTGCTAAAAAAATTGCTCAAATTGAGCCACATTTTGGTACATGCTTACACAACACTTGTTCTTTCCTTTCTGAATGATTGTTCCTAATATTTTATCTATTCTTGGAAGATTAGATAATTAATATTTCATTAATTTGGGACAAATGAAAAATCGAGTTTCGTAGTTATACAGTGGTTCAGTATACAGCAGTGTTTTGTCGAAGTGCAAACTTTCGCTTTGATACTGTATATGTATTATGTATATGCGGCGTGTAATGTAATGCAGAGACAATGTATAATTCAATATTGCACGATATACAACACAGTATGCATATTGTATGATATACACTTCCTGTACACTGTAGAGATGAGGAATGTTTTGCGAGAGACATGCTTATTGTACAGTACTCCATGGACTGTGGGAGTCTCACCGAGGGTAATGCTTATGGAATAGTGTCCTCATCAACGAATGAAGATGGGAACAATATTGGGAACTTTGAAGCAACATTTTGGTACCTAATCATTGCTATTCAACTCTAAGTTATATTCTAAGTACAGGTAGAACCTCTCTTAGTGCATCCTCCCTTGGTGCATAATATGCATTAAGAGAGTTTGTAGACAGTAGGTGGTCCATGCCCTATCATTGAAGATAAAAAGACAAGTGGTGCATGATTCAAGATGACAAGACAAGTGGCCTTATGGCTTCTCTAAATGCATAAACCTCTCTTACTGCACCAGTGCATAGTCCAGACAACATGCACTAAGGGAGGTTCTACCTGTACAAACATTGTTCACTATTCCTTCAAATGTTCCTCATTGGAGAAAACGTTGCTTGAAAACGTTACAATGCAGAACTCTCTCTAATTAGCCTGCGTATTATATATAATCGGTACTAATCAATTTTTGTTGATACTCTTCAATACCTGGACAAATTAAAGCAGATCCAGATTTGTGCTCGGAAGGATTGCAACACAGTATTCTCAGAAAGCAAGAATAAATTGAAAAATGAAGGATCATGCAACCAGAACCCTCAGATCGAAATGCAATTTGGCAGATTAATTAATCCAGAAGTTGAGAATCCACAGATTGAAGTCATAGAACGAAAGCGTCTCATATATATTTAAGTGAATTCGGTAGATAAATGTAGCTACTTCCAACATGATCAGTACGTAATGCACAGAGCAGATAGCGCTAGCTGCAAGAGTAGTACACAAATTAAGTATTGAAAGAAACCAAAATTTTGTTAAGATTGCGATATTCCACAAACATGGCACTGTTTATTGAGATTAGACCATGCAGTCTGAAATTTATACCAGTCCTAGGCGGTAGAGCTAAAGAAAATGGATATTTTATTAAAATGGCGATATTTCACAAACTTGGCACCTTCAGGTTTAGACCATGCGATCTGAAAACTATACCAGTCCTAGAAAATGAATGAAAAAATGGCGTACTAATACCACCATTTTAACGAAATATCTATTAGAAGGAATGCATCGAAAAATGACGTATGAAATATTGTCATTTTAAGGAAACTTGCCATCAGAGTAGTCCAATTCTTTAAATTGGTGGTATTCTATATGTACATTCATGCACGTGTTAGCTTGATGTACCAATTAATATCCAAATTAGCACACAAATTGTATTTCATCCACAACATTGTGCATCACTAAGCTACGATTCCCCTCCCCTTCCCTTTCCCCTCCCCCTCCCCCTCCCCCTCCCGCTCCCTCTCCCTCTCCCTCTCCCTCTCCCACTCCCACTCCCAGTTCCTTTTTATTTCCT
Source organism: Straminergon stramineum (assembly GCA_963920665.1). Classification (NCBI taxonomy): domain Eukaryota; kingdom Viridiplantae; phylum Streptophyta; class Bryopsida; order Hypnales; family Calliergonaceae; genus Straminergon; species Straminergon stramineum. The sequence continues at coordinate 5,529,450 of OY987272.1, forward strand.
TCCTTCAGGGTTCATCACTCCATCGCCCCATTTTAATGAAATTGAGTCAATTTGACGTTCTGACCTGGAACATACCTAGGAAACAAGTGTGTTTATGTCAGTGAGTAATTCTGTTACCAACCAAGCATGCAGGATATCTAGAATAGAGTCGCTTTGAGTTGATTCCAAGAGTTCCGACTGTACCGTTGTATGCTGATATGATCGATGTCGACGTAAGTAACGTAGAGTGTACTGTAACAGTCATGTTCGTTGCTGTGTACCGTTGTGTGCTGACATGATGTCGACGTGCGTAACGTAGATCTAGCACGTAGTCACGTTCGTTGCTGTCGACTGGAGGGACTGGAAGGTACTAGCAATTAAGCCAGAGACGTACGCGTGCATGAGGCATGAATGATTCCTCCTCTCCCACAAAGGCTTCTAGCGTATAGGCCCCAACACCTCACGTTGGAAGCCTTTGAGGGAGAGGAGAAAGCAACTGCCCAGTTTAATAGTTTGCAAACTTCCATCAGCGTCGCTCCACAGCAGACCGATATATGGGTGCACTTGCTCAGATCTATTCGCCCACGTACATCCAGAATGATAAAGTTTATTCATTCTCACACACTCACTCCGGTACTGAGAATTCAACTAGAACGTAACAAGCAAGGTAGCTCGCTTGCATGGTCATCTACGTCGAAATGACGTGTTTCAGAGCGAGAAACTTGCGACGCTCAAGTGCTCAGAGCTCTATGAACTACGACAGGTACATATACATAGATCCAAGGTTCCAGACTTGTGACGTTAAGCGCACCAGCTTAAAAGACTAGGACTGGAATAGATCCAAGCTTTCAGAACTGTGACGCTCCAGCGCACAAGTGAAGCTCAAGAAGTAGGACTGGTATGGAACATATATTTCACAGTTCCAGAACTGTGACGCTCAAGCACACAAGCTCTGTCAAACTAGGACTGGAATATATATATGTCCAAACTAGGTTGCACGAATCTCGGGTTCTGCAACCGGCCATTATATATATATATATATATCGAATAACATGAGGACGGCCGTTGAGCTACTAGCTAGTTCGCGCGTCGACAAAATAGTTCCAGCGTAACTGAATGACGATAACAACCACTTGCAGCGCGCGCACAACCTCTTCGATGGAACTACCATATGATTATTTTAACTCCCAAACTGTCTCCCCCAACTGCTAGCTAGACGTACTGTCCAGCGAGATCCCCACTTGCGAACGACCAAGACCCAAGTCACCCAGCACTACCGAAAACTCTAAAAATCTCATGACCAAACCGGGGAACAAACTGGCTAGCTAGAGAAGGGGAGCAATGAGTGGAGAATTGGTGCGGGCAGGCGGGTACTTATACTGTATAATTCTCCCAGGGATCCGTGTAATTCTGTTGCCAAGTGTCCAGCCGTTTTTGACTTTGGCCCTAATCATGGAGGAATGGCACTGGTCAGTTGGAACGGGAGTGCCGTGCGTCCTCTCAGTGGTCCGGGCATGGGAGCGTGTATCATGTGGGGCAATCGGAAGACGGAACTGTTGCCACATCCGTTTCTTTCCTTTTTATTTCAATTGGTTTTTCAGTTCTGGAGGGGATTGGTCCCGGGATTGATGGTGGACTGATAGGGGAGCAAATGAAAAGAAGAGCCATATCTTTTTCTCTGTGTCACGTGAACGCTGCGATCAGAAGACGGAACTGTTGCCATATCCTTTTCTTTCCTTTTTATTCGCTTTTTAAGTTCTGGAGGGGATTGGTCCCGGGATTGGTGGTGGACTGGTAGGGAAACAGATATTTCGTTAAAATGGGGGTATTCATACGCCACTTTCCCATTTATTTTGTAAGAGGGGTTTACATTACAGACCGCGCGGTCTGAACCTCAAAGTGCCAAGTTTGTGGAATATCGCCGTTTTAACGAAATATCCGTTGGGAGCAAATGAAAAGAAGAGCCATGATATCTTTTTCTCTGTGTCACGTGAAAGCTGCGATCTCCATGCGCCAGGCAGTGATGAGATGGAGGTTAGTAACGGAGGATAATTTGCTTGCTGGGATGTCGGTTCTCGATCGTGCATGAGAATTATTGGTTCTCTCGAACCGTTACGAAGGTAGCATCGACAGAAGGTACACTGATGCCGGGCACTGATGACGTCTAAGAGTGCGTGGTACACTAATTTTCCAAAGTTACACTATTTTGAAATTAGTGTAGGTTGAAATATTATTCTATTGAACCAATATCCAAGTAAAAGATATTTTGTGGTGACACATTTTCAAGGTGATATTATCCCCTCCTCAGTCCTCACTATTGGGACAGATGAGATAATTAATTTGCTCCAGAAAACAAGCTATTACACAGTAAGAGGCTCTATTTGGGAAAAAACTATAAAGAATTTTTTGGGTAATGTAGCTACTCAAACTTAGTGCTCAGAATAACCAATAGCTTTGTCAATGCAAAGCCTCATTCCTTTGGGTTGAAAGCCATTAATCCTGTAAGACTACACTAGTCACTATGGAAATCATACTTTTTGGTACATATAGTGTGAATCATCTATTTAAACCTTAAATGTCAAAGCAGACGTTTTGTGTTTGATGGATGACAAAGAATCTCTCCATGTAGGACACAATTATGACTATTCATCTTGTGAGTAAAGGGTATGTCTTCTACAATAGCATGACTTCCAATGAATATTTTTGTTTTTTTTAAAGTAGATGATGTTACAGGGTTCCAAAAGGGAGGATTTTTACAATCATCAGTCCGTCCTTTAAGGGTTAAAGAAAAACCAAAAGCATTCATAAGAAGTCAAACTCTTGCTCAAGACCTCCCGCTTCTGCACACAATTTCAAGGAGGATGAAAAATTGCACTTCTATCTTACATGAAAAGATTATTTGTCATCCATCAAACACTTAGTGTCCTCATCATTGTCACAAGGTTAAAATCCTCCCCCCAAAATTGTGGAAATGGGTTGTGCTGTTTCAACTTCAACTAATTCAAAACTAACTCAAAAAAGTTTTAAATTCTTTGGTAAATTAGTGTAACACTCGCTATTTTACAAATCCAAGTAACTACGTGCTTGTTATTGTTATGTCGGTAAGTGAGCGCTACTTACTATAGCGCATGCCGCTGACCTGCTTTCTCGCCTTCACCGTCCTTAGTCAGCAAGTGCGCAGTCCAAGCGCCTGCAGTCCACATCATGACGAAGAATGCGCAATGAAACTGTTGTTTTGTCAGATGCTGAAAGTTCCAGCATCCACTTTCAACTTTCCAAGCCTGCGGAGAAACGAGAATTGACAGAGATGCGACCATGACATTCTGGAAAGGCAGACCATGGGACGGGCCTTCTACAGACTCTATTAATAGACAGTGTCAATGTGTCATTGGGTACATTGTACCGTTGTGGTCCATGATTCAGCAGATTTTTTGGTAGTCATGGGAAGCACTGGGACCTTGGCCCTCAAGTTCAAGTCTTCAAGAATGTTATGACTAAGCCATTAGCCATGCCTTATTTTAGTCGGAGGTGTGCAAAATGTAGAAGCTGTAAGTCGTTTTTTTGCAAAGCTCTGTCAATCTGTCATGCAACTTGCTTCACAGTCCATATCATTATTATTCAACAATGTTGGAATGTTGGATGTTCCATGCAATCAATACCAACTGAAGAGCCACAAAGTATTCTTCAAATATTCTCAAATACTAAAATTCGTAAAATTCAACCTGAAAGTGTAGACCGTGATTGGGAGAAACTAGCATTGAGAAGTTGACACAACTTTGATATTACTAGACATGTATTGGAGAATTTAACCCTAGCTAGAAGAACGATGAGGCTAAAAAGTAGTTGATGGATGTCTTTAACCTTTGAAAGGACTATGAGGCTAAAAAATAGTTGATGGATGATTGTCTTTACTATGGAAAAGGACAATGAGGCTAAAAAGTAATTCATGGATGACTTTAACCCTTAAAGGACCAAGTGTCCATTCAACGTACGCAAGAAATTTCAAGTAGGTTCCTACTATGAAGTTAATTTTGGTTGAAATTTTGATACAAGGTGTGAACACATACTCATTTGTGGAGATATTATTTTTTTTCCCAATTGGGTGCCCTGATCAAAAGTTATGTTGCCTTGAACTTTTGGGACAAGCCTGGACAACTTTGAGCAACTTATATGAAACTCTTTAACTCCTCCTTTGCTTTTGAAATGTAGCAAGTATGTAACTTACAAGATGCAAGACGCAAATGTCAAATAAAATAACCATGTGTAGTGTAAAAATCTCATTCTAGGAGGAATTAAAGTCTATTGGCTTTGTTGAACAAGGTTGGAACAAAACTCTTTTTCTTAACTTCAAACATTATAATCTTTCAATTTGTGCGGTCAAAGTTTCTGAATTTTTTTCCACGAATTCCCATAGTAGTCTAGTTCAAATTTATACAATTGAATTTTGAAAGCAACTTTTTTTTTCATTTTTTTCTCACTACCCTAAAAAGTGACATTTTTTTACAATTTCTACCTAAAATATGCATTGGTACTTTAGAGTTTAACCTTGGAAAGACAATGAGACCAAAAAGTGGGTGATGGATGACTTTTAAGATTATAGTAGAAATAAAGTATGCACCTATTGATCAATAAATCAAGTCATTTCAGGCAAAGTTTATTAGTGATTAGGTGATAGGTCCCATCCTTTTAGGATTCAACGAGTGATTGCAAGAAATACTAACTTGTACTATTTGTTGAGTTTTTTATTTTCAGTCTTTTAGTACTTTTTATACTATAAGCCACCTTGAGTACTATTAGAGGCATAGAATATGAAATCTAGATGGTTTGATTAGATTTCAAATTTGCAATTCCAACAACACGTGATGCTCATGATTGGATGGAAAGGATGGATGGCAATGCTTAATTTTCCATAAAAATAGTTTACACTTTACATTGATAGATTAGAAGCATTATAGGCCCCTACCAGTACTATTGAGTCCTTCTATGTACCTTGAAATACTATTTTGAGCCAAAAGCTACAATTTATGCTAAAGAATCAAACTTCCACATTTCTATTTTTTTAAATTGAAAAATTCACCCAAAAAATATTTTAAAAAAGTGGCCATTGTTGCCAATTAATAGAAAAGATGGAAGATCAAAGCTAGAACTAAAAGACATTTTTCATTCAACATAAACTCAACTTGAATATAGCACATTGGGAACATTTTTTCAGAAATCCCTCTCTTGCAAAGGTGTAATTCTATTAGAAGAACTAGCCTACCAAATTTGACAACGTCACTCTTCAAAAAAGGTACTCGATAGTACTAAAACCCACTAAAATCGTATATGTGACATATACTTGAAATTCAATTTCACCAATAGAATTAATTTAGAAAAAATTGAAATAATTTAAGTATATTTTCTATAACTATAGGAAGCTTACTTCTGAATTTCATGTTCATTCAATCATTTTTGCAATACTTATGGTGCAAAACAACTTCAACTTTGAATGTGTGACGGAAAATAGGACAATTGTTTCGTGCAATCCCCCCAACTTCGTGTAATGTTAGTATATCCAAACTAAAAAACTAGCATTATCTATCATAATTCTATATTCAAGGACTTTGAATGGACAAAAATAGTTTATACTAGGTTTTAAACTTTTGGGTGCAAAGTTGAGTTTGGGTACACTTACACTATAGTTCTTGTTATTAGACTATACAATTTTTGTTTGTCAAAAATTACAAGGAATTTTGGAAGCAACTAAAATATTCCTTAAAAGAGAAGAGCAAAAATGGATTTAACAAGAAATTCACTCGAACCACATTGTCAAATAGAAGAAAAACTACAATAGTCTAATCACAAGTCACTTCAACTTTGGATTGCATGGAACCCATTCACAATTTGAAATCTAAGTTTCAAGTTTCATCACTTAGTAATGTTATAAGTCCTAAATCAATTAGAAGACCACCATTTTAAAGAAAATAATTGTTTCAAGGCTTCTTTACCTTGATCAACTATGTAGGTAGGATATCATTTCTATTCATGTAATTTTTTTTAAAATTATTAATTTTAAAAAAGACTCCTTTATTTGGCTAAGAATATGAGTCTCTTTTACTGTTATTATTCAATTTTTTTCTCCACAAGATCAATTAAATCGAAAAAAATTGTGATTGGACTTGCCAAATTTGAAGAATCATGATCTACCAAAAATATTTTAGAAGATTATGCCTATCTCAAAAAAATATGAAAAAAAGAAATTATTATCTATTCTAGTCATGGTATGATTCAAAGTGAACTTCTTACCTACAATAACAGTAGCTTTAGAATCTTCTTTCTTTATAACCCCTACATGTCCAAGTATCCCCTTGGAAAACAAATTGGGTTTTAGGCAAGTCCCCATAATATCAATCTTTGGCTTGATTTTTTGAAACTTTTTATTATGATGCAAATTTCCAAAAGCTTTGCGTAAATATAATTTTCACTAGAATTGGACACAAAGTTATAAGTGTCTTAGTTCAAATTTTGCAAGTTGGGCATGAAAATTTATGAGATTTCACTTTTGGAAGGGCAATAGTTAGGGTAGTGAACAAGGAACCAAAGTTCCCAATGATAGGAACATACAAGAATATTATTTTAAACTTGGGATCAAATGGGAACTAGAGAGTAGAAGAACAACATCATCGATGATGGGAATCAATAACAAATAGGAACAAATATAGGGAATAATGAAAGAGGGACATTATTTTTTGCATTGGTGCCTAATGTATTTGGAACTTGGTTGATCACATTATATTTCTAAATTTTATAGAAATTAGAAAAATTTCTTTTTTGGTAATTTTTTTTGTACTTGTCATGAAAAAATTTATCTTGGCATCTATTGTTGGAATTCTTCTAAATTGAAATTTGAGGTGGAATTTTTTTTGCAAATATTGATGGCAGATTTCATTAAAATAGTAGTCATACCACAACTTTGGCACTTGTATAATTTAGACCGTGTGGTCTGAAAATGGCTTATGGAATATTGCCATTTTAACAAAATTTACTATATTGTCATGTCTTCACACAACCATCCATTGCATAATTTGTTTTGGATATGTTCCAGTTCTTTGTGTCCTTTGAAATTTGGCAAAGATATGCTTGACAAGTTCTTCAACAAGGTATATTTTAAAATTCAAAGTCTATAGTCTCAGGGGGTGCACTATATAGTATGTTTGATGATCACGTGCATTCAAGCCCCTATTTATTACATGGGGCTATGTAGGTAAATTTTGTGAATTTAAATAGGGCTATCTTTACCTAAATTTCTAAATTTGCCTTATTTCATATATCCTATCTTTCATTTAAAAAATTATCTTGTGCTAGTTTAGGATACCGCATGTTCATTATAAATATAAAGCAATTCTACGTTTCTTACACACTTGTGATGGGGTCATAAAAGAATTTATCAATGGAAATTGTGTTTAGGTATTTAATGGTATTCTCTATACATAATAAGAAATGGACCATTAGATAACTAGTTTCAAATAAACACTACTTTCAAAAACCAACTAAATTCAAATAGTAACTACTTTCAAGCACAAACCAACATCATATAGAAAATCATATACGAAGTACTATAATAAGCATATGAGTTTAGGGTGAAAATGCAATGCATGTGTTAACAAACACAACACATCAAATCAGACTTAAAAAACTAAAGGTTGCTAAAAGAAAGGTCCAAGGTTTTAGTTTCAATATACAATACCAAAATGTATCTCTAATACAATATGGAGATCTTGGAAACATAACAACACCAAAAGAAAATGGCAGCCTGCGGAGTGTATCACGGTGAATGCAATAATGTAAACAACTTGCTCATTTCCACAGCTTGGTCCTAAATCAAAACCTAGATAAATCAAGTGTCAACCAATCAAAGTTAACTCCTAAAGTTCTTTTATATGTAGAGGTCTAAAATTGTTTCAAAATACTAGTCAACAAAACATTGCTAAAATCTTCATCCATATTTATTTTTTAACAAATCCAACTACATGATCTTTTAAATAAGCTATTAGAGAACACTTTCCTAAAATTTAGTAAATAACCTCACAATTTCATTGCAAGATCATGATGCTTGGGTGTCAAAAAAAGTATTTTCAACTCTTCCCAAATGGTTAGATTTCATCTTTCAATTATCTCACCCAAAAATGTGTAGATCCTATAACTTACAACTCTCCATAATATGTTGAAGAAATAATTTGGGAATACGTATAAAAATAAATTATAAAAATAAATGTCATATTCATGCTTGAAAAAAAATAATTAGTACAAAGAAGTAGAAAATGGTTTAATAACTAAATTATTAAGAATTTATGTATGGAATTGAAATAGGGCAATCCCAATGGTTGTAATGTTGTAGTAAACAATCGACATCCTATAATTTTATTCCTTTCAATAAACATTGAAAATTTAGTAAAATAAAGGACTTCAAATAGTTCAAAGTTTATTTTATAGTAGAGATTCTATAACTACCCTCAAACAAAAACTCCTCACAACTTTCATCTCAATAATCAAAATGGAATGATTCAAAGCTTTCCACATATATAAATCTAGAATACTAAGTTTAAATTTAAAAAGTTTTAAAATTGTGATTTTTTTGAGCTACCCAAGTTGGGAATAAAACATCATACAATAAATTTTTAACTATGTACGCAAAAGTTACAAATAATGTTGTGCCTTCATGGACATTTTGCATCTATTTGGAAAGTGGTATTTTTAGGTATTGCTATTGCATTACTTTTGATTGCTTTCTGCCAAATTTGTTTTATTTTCAATGCTTGAAGTTAGCATTGTAGCTTCTTTTATCCTCAAGTGAACATACTTGGCATGCTAATTGAAAATATTATTGTATAGTTTGTGTTCTTTGCACTGAAATTCCATTTCATTTGTAGAAAAAAAATTGTTGTATGTGAAGAATGAATTGCCTAGGAAGTACATACAATATTTGCCCCCAAATTAAGATTTGAATTATTGCACAATAATCATTTTAGAAGCATCAGAACTAAACCTACTAAATAATATTATGAGTGTATAAATTTGTGACATATATTAACTTGTGATATAGTGATGTTAGTCAACTATAACTTTGATGTTTTGACTACCTTGGTTGGAATTTATAAGATTTTCAAGGAAAGAACACATAAGATCTCACCCCTTGGATATTTATGCCAAACTTATAATAATTAGAAGTTGAGATTTTGGTACTTATAGTAGTGATGAAAAGTTCAGATTTTTTTGGGTTTTTTTGGCAAGGTTATTGTAGAAAAAAAAATAGGTAAAATTTACTATTATCCCCTATTTTTCATTATTTATAACTTCAAATACTCCATTATAGTGATGCTAATTTACTTTTAAATTTTTTTTAAAATTTAGGACCAAGGTAATTAAAATAACCCTTCATTTGATTGCATGTTAAAATTTAACCCCTTAAGGACCAAAGTGTGTTTTTTGGCAACATAACTTTTTGGGCAGGTATGTGTGACTAGAGATTTCCATTTTTTTGGCCCAAACCTTAATAGAAGGTGTAGATGAGGAATATCTTTCATATGCACTAAATTTCAAGGCATTTGGAAATATGAGTCAAAAGTTATGGCCTAATATGTAGTTTGTTTGTCAACTTGGGCAGTTTGGGCAAATCTGAAAAAATTATTTCTTTCCAAAATAAAAATTTGAAATTGGTTTTCTAGATTTATATATATAAAGCTTTGAATCATTCCCTTTTGATCAATGAGTCAAAAGTTATGAGATCTTTTAGTTTATGGGCAAGTATGGATTCTCTACTCTAAAATATAAACTTTGAAGTCCTTTACTTAACTCAATTTTCAATATTTTTTGAAAAAAATAAAAATATTAGATGTAGATTGTTTATTACAACATTACAAACATTGGGATTGGGATTGGGATTTTTCAATTCCATTAATAAATTGTTAACAATTTAGTATTTTGAATCATTCTCTACATCTTTCTACTTACTATTTTTTTCCTATATGTTGTACAATTCCAAATGATCTGAAAATTTTCAAGAATGTAGCCAACTTGCATTGAAGAATGAATCCAAAGAAGCACGACCATTTTGGACATTTTTTCATACAAATGTGACCTTGTGAAGTGCAGCTGCCCGTTTTTTCATAGGGCCCCAAAAAGGATTTTTGTCACTTCAAATGCTAATATCTTGCAATCTACATGATCGAATTTTTTGAATTATTTGAATTTTTTTCCACATCTTCTCAATATAGTGCACTACAAGATCCTACGATTATATGTGTCCTAAAGTGATATTTTTCAAAAATTTGGTACATGTATTAGAAATGGCAGCTTTTGAGTTTCTTTGGTAATAACATAGTCAAGGAACTTTAGGGGTTAAAAAATGGGAGTGCCCTCCTTGAGTATATAGTGAAAAAATTCCCACAAGCCATATGAATTTCTCACACATGGTCCAAATTTATTTTTCTTCTCACTTAAATGAAAATACCTTGCAATTTGTATAGTTTGTGTCCTGTCTTTTGAGTGGATAGTGAGGATGAGGTGCACTTTGATTAATGCACCCCCCTCCATCACTCAAAAGCCCCCATGGAAATTGTCCATGTGTTTCAAGAAAAAAAGGGATTCCCATTTAATTTTTTCTAAAAATATTTATTACACCCCCACCCCCTCCTATTTGTGATTAAATTTTCTTTTTAATCATGCAATATCCCCTCCTCCTATTTGTATTTATGAGAAAGTCGGGTTGTTGCAAACAATATGGGATATGTGAATATATATATTTAGTACATATTCTTGTCTGTATCCATTTTTCTTATCCATATCCATAACTTAGATTTGTATTTGTATCCAAATATGTATTTTTTATTTTTCAAGATCAATAGCAGATCAAAAAGGAGGGGTGGGGTGTTCTTAAAAATATCTGATAGCTCTCATTTTTTCGGGGGGTGGGGTGTAGGTTAAATTTTCAAGAATGGCAGGTTTGTATCATTTCAGTGGATAATCAATCTTGATGAAATTTTTACCACATGTTCATATATAAGTGTAGTGCAAGATCCTACGGTTCATTACTCAAAACTGATTCATTTTGGATCAATGCATTAGAAATGGCAATCTTTGGGTGGATTTTGATGGAAAAAAGGCATGTAGGGAGAAACGGCCACCTTTGACCCCAATCTTTTTCTTCCCCAGTCACAGCTAAAGAAATCACGTGGTAGGTCTTTGAGTAAACCACCCTGCCAAGTTTTACCTTTTCTGGAACCATCATTTTGTGGCCAGGGTGGATTGACCCCCTCGCTCATCCCCAAGTAAAAAACCTGAATTTTTTTTTTCCACACATGATAAAATTTGTAAATTTTGAATTCATATTTGCAATCAGAGGCCCCAAATTAGTTAGGAGAGGTAGAGATGATAAATTAATGGAGTACAAAATAGGGGGTCTTTTTTTTACATGCACTCCTAGAATGACCTGGGAGGGACAAGCGAGGGGGTCAATCCACCCCAACCCATTTTGCTAGAGGTGATGACTGCTGTGCTGATGAAGTGTGCATAACTTAAGGTAGACAAGCCTATTACCACCCTGATTTACAATCTGACTATGTTGGGGCCATTTCCAAGAAGGTCAAACATTTTTCATAGATGTGTGCTTGTTTCATGAGTCGAATCCAAGTAGAATTATAATTTTCTGATCAAAATTGTAATTTCTATGAATTTCTGAAGTGGTCTGCCCTAAAATGACAAAACGGTTTGTAGACTAGAGTCATAAATGTCCTAGAAACAACCTAAAACCGCCATTTCATGTATCTATTAGCATTTGGAAATTGACCAATAAAGGAGTGACACAATATCCTAAATGATATTAATTCTATGATTTTGTCAGAATCTCAAGCAGATTTGACTTATTTCTGGATATATTTAGATGCTTAAATGGACGGAATTGGGGCCAATTATAGAGTGACGGAATTGGGTAGGTCCACCTTAGTTTAACCCTAAACCCCTATATGATGAACTGGTCACTGTGGAGGAGAGGCGGGTTGTGAATAGTAACAATGAGTGTGTTGACCGCAACAGAAGGCACTGTTCCTGCACTTGTGAAAGTCAACACCCCATACTTCCCTTATGGAAATTGAAGGAAGGGTAGCATGCAGCCTAACATCGTCTTCTGATTCTCTCTGTTGTCTTGACACAATCTGGCATACCCAAAAATGACAATGTATTCAATGAGGCTAATTTTGACTTTTCATGATAATACACTTCTGCATGACCACAATAAATAAAACCCAGATGAAAAACAACATGTTTACATCCTATAAATTGCTTTTCTGACATCTATTAGCCAAAAAATGTCTGTTGCATCGTTTAGGGGTTAAATGCTGAAGCAGACGTTTCATGTCCAATGGATGACTTCACTCTTGATTGTAGAAAAATAAAATGCACCTATTGGTTCAATAATCGGAGCAGTAGTGCTCACTAACTTGGTCATGGGGGCTTTGTCCTTTAAGGTTTAAATTGGAGTTTTTTGCTCTATTGAGTGTGATCACATGGCAGCAGTTACCAAAAAATCTGGTAAAAAAATTGCTCGTAACCATTAAACCATTAAACTAGCCTATGACAAGCAAAAAAAAGGCTTAACACAAACAACTATATTGTAGGTGGGAATAATCCATTAACCCCTAAGGTTAGTACCCTAGAGAACCAAAAGTGTCCTCATTTGAAGTGTTGTATCTTTTTTAGCCAATGTCCAATTTGAATAAAATTTGTTGGAAAATCTGAGATCTTTCTTCTACACTGAATAGGGATATTAAAGGGACCAAAAAATTAAAGGGATTGATTGTGGAAAATTGTAGATGTTTGAAACATGATGTACATCCCTTGAACACTTCAATAACTACTAATTTATAATAAAGGTAGATATTTATATAGTGTGAATTGTCAATTAATTTGTATGGGTCCCCTTAATACTCCTATTTAGTGTAGTTTGTATAGTAAAATTTTTAGATCAATTCAAGATGTACTAATTATTTGAAAACCATTCAAAGTTCACAAGGGACATTTGAGTTCACCAACTGCATATTGATGGCTACAACTTTAGGGGCTTGTATCTCCTTCATCTAATGTTTGTTTTCAATAAAAAAATTTGAGTTTTGTTCTCCTTGAAGTTTAGTATTTTGACTGGAAGTTAATGGCAATTGAAGATGTTTTGAGTGTTTGGGAGCAATTCAAAGTTCAAAATCTAGAAATTTTGGATTACAGTGAACTTCAGTTGCTTCTTTCTTCTTCATACAATGTTTGTTTCCAATAAATGATTTTGGAAATGTTGCACATACTAATCTAGTTTGTGGTTAAAATTTCATATCGATCCAAGAAGCTATGAGTGATTGAGAAGCATTTTAATAGAAAGAGGTTCAACAATAGATGTGTTTATTGCAACTTTTTTTTGCTATTTTTTTGACATTTCAAAGCTATTTTGCAGACATTAAGAGTCAATTGAATGACCTTATCTTTCTCTAATGTGTTTATATTTTGGTTTTAAAGCACTTTATATTTTATAGTTTTGACATTTGATTAGATTTAGAAATCAAACTTCACCTCCAAACATGTTTCTAGGAAAATTTTAGCATCCTTTTCCAACACTAAAATAGTATAATCTTGCAATCTATGGGGCCAAATGACTCCAAATTGATTCACATCATCTACAATGTACACTACAAGATTGTACGGTTGAGATTTCTATACCTTAGTGACATTTAGACCTATTACACTTCAAAAGCAATGATGTTTTTAAACCCCCAAAAGCCTTGGGCCTTTAGTAGTTAAAGTCTTGCATCAACCACTTATAAAAAAAATTTCAATAATTGAGATTTTGGTTACATTAGGTTGAGTTAGTGGCCACAATCAATGTATGGGATGATGGTGATGGAGTGATTAGTGACTACAATAGGAACTTCCACATTTAGAGTGCGAATTCATCACAAGATGTGACTTTTTAAGGCATTCATGTAGTGACCATCTTAGGAAATATTGTGATTGTTTTAGATGAGTAAAATTACCATTTTGATAGTTTTGGGATAGTCTAGAGACTCTTTTGGGTCAATTGGGAACCACACTTTAGAAATTCGTAACAAATTCATACTTTGTCTCCCCATTTCTCACATTTGTCTTTCGGTGGAATTCTTTTTTTAGTTTTAAAACAATGCCAACACGGCAAACCAGTCATTCTGCCTGTCATAAGCTGGTCTACCTTCATGAATAGCCAGAAAAGGTGAAATGTTATTATGGAGCGTCCAAAATTTCGGAATAAATTTCGAGTGCTTTCCGCACTCGTGACGTGGTTTTGCCGTAAGACAAAGAAATTGTGCGCTAGGCTCAAGACCCTATGATTGGCAGACTTCTTCTATTGGAAGAGAGTTCTTTGGGAAATGAATGGAGGGCCTGAACCCGGGCGTGTGCTTGTGGGCTACTGCAGTTGCTAATCATAAGCTTAATATAAACCTAACTATATTAATTTGACCTATTCAATTAATAGTGCTTCAAAATTTTGTCTTACTGATCTGTCGTATTAATTAGCCCGGAGGTATCTCAGCCACTAAATAATGAACAACCATACAACCATGATCCTCCTGCAAGTGGAAGGGAGCTCGAAAGGACTTATGACAGAGATCTGTTAACTTAAAATTAGTTGAATGACGAATGATTCTTTCCTACTGTAGAATCGTGAAGATTCGTTTTCCCATGATCGCCCGAATTTGAAAAGTATGGACAAAAGTGAAGATGTGCTTAACTCTTCGAAATGAGTGTTGAGCAGTCCCTACTGAATTGCGTTGTAGATGAGTTCAAGTGGGTAGACGGTCGGTGCAGTCAACGAACATAGGATGCTTTTCTCTTAAGACAAATATCCTGCTTGCCCCTTCCCAATAAAGCTTCGGTTCCTTACAGGTGGAAATCTTGATTCCAAGTATCCTTTGTACTCACGAATCATGCACTCTGCAGGTTGAAGAACAAAACAAACAGCATGAAAAGAAACGAAAAGCACTCCTGGACTTCTCTTCACGCTACCTTATTGACGATATAAAATACATGGTAAATGTCAGGAAACAATGGGCGCACATTGAACAATGTGTTAACACCATTTTTCCAATCCATCAAATAAATCTACCAAGAATTGCGTTCTAGAAAAGGCCAATGACAAAGCCCAAAGTGATGTTACGCCTGTTGTCCTGCGTTGATCAAGTCTCCGTTCAAGCTTTTCCCAGAGCTCCCGGACTTCTCATCGGCAGTGTTGATACAAAACTTCTGCAACCACCGATCCATCTCCCACAGGCAGTGCATCACACTCTCACGCCCCGAGTAGCCATGGCTTTCCAGAGGAAGAAGCACCAGTCGGCACAAGGCTCCATTTCCTTTCAGAGCCGCATAGAACCGCTCAGACTGCCATCAACAGCATGCCATTGTCAGGACAGTACAACGTCCGTAATACAAATATTTCTTGATTAAATAGATCAAATTAATGCGTTTCGAATTGCAGGTGCTGAGTTTAACATGAGGTGGAAATAGTGAGATTCACCTGCATAGTGAGAGTTCCAGCGTTGTTGTCCTCTTCACCGTGAATAAGCAGAATTGGTTTTTTCACTTTATCCGCCAGCATAAATGGACTCATCTCAATGTAAGTCTTTTGGGCCTCCCAGAGAGTTCTCTCCTCCGACTACACGTCAGATCACCCAACACATTACTGAGTTGTGAATAAAATATAAATAAAGAGAAAGTAAAAATGAGATTATGAGCACCAATCATGGAAAGATCCAGAGTAGGTCATGGAACGATCCAGAATCTTAAAGAAACGAATTTGGGCGACTAACAAAACGATTTATTAGGTCAATCTCTGCACACAAAACTGTACCTGGAAGCCGAAAGGAGTAAGAGTTCGATTGTAAGCACCAGACCGACTAATACCACAACAGTATAGATGCGATGCGTGAATAAGCAAGTTCGCTGTCATGAATGCACCATAAGAGTGTCCGCCTACAGCTATCTTGTTGGGATCAGCCACCTGAAACTCCCACAATCAATAACAAGAAAACCTTGGCCGAAAAAACCCAGACAGCTTTCAGTTAAACTCATGCATTAGCTCCATCTCTGTGTTCAGTGACACTTGCAGAGAAGAGATACATACCCCACGTCTGACAACTTCATCAACTGCTGCCTGTGCACTGGCTACAAGTTGCTCCACATACCTTCAAGGAAAGAACTGCAACAAAATTTTACATACCATAGGACATATAGAAATCAACCCACACTCAACCCGAGAGAAAGGAAAAGCCCTCGTTATGCAACATTCAAAATTCCCCATGGACTCCAATTCAATGCGCCAATGACAACCAGGATTTACAAAGACGTTTACACTATCACAAAAAGCGAAGCCTGTTTTTCCAACAGAAAAGAAATCATCAGCGTGTAGGATGCACATGAATTCAGGTCCAGGTCCAGGTACTTGAAATAGATTGCCATACGTACCGATCGTTGGGTTCCTCATCACCTTCTGCAATTATTGGCATCGTGGGTCCATCGAGAATAGCGAACCTGTAAGATTCATAAATCGAAGAATGTCAGTGGAAATACACAAAGCCTCGTGACACAAAACTGTGTAGTAGTTGGAAAAACATTTCAATGGCAGCGAACATGGTCACTTACCCTCTAGCCAACCATAACAAAGCAGACGTCGATCCAATGCCAGCAAATGTATTTGGAGATCCCCGCATCTGCCCAGCATTGTCTTTGCTTTTGAACTCGCGGGGATAAGCCCACATAAGCATAGGTAATCGACCATCCCTGAAAGGATCATAACCAGGTGGTGTATACAACGTTGCCATTAGCTGGACGCCATCATTCCTCTTGTACTTGATGATTTCCTTTTTGAGATCTCTTAATTGAGGGTAAGGGTGAGGGAAATTAGTGACTTGCGTAACTCTCTGCTCAGGCCAAGTCCGCAAATAATATTGAGGAGGATCAATTTGTGATTCTTTAGAAATCAGGAGTTTGAGATTCTCAACAGACAAATCGGCATCCACTTGATCTGACATAAGTGCAGCAACGTTTTCAAAGTATTTTTCCTTGTCACTTTCCCAGATACGTTCCTTCTTGCCGGTCTCCCTGCACATTCAGACATCCATCCTTAGCAAAAAAAAATATTGAGGGTGGCCGCAGCTGAGTTCTGAGAAGCTTTTGGAGACATTCACTGATGAACCCTGAGATAAAATATCTGGAGGCAACAAGCAAGTACCCAGGTGGCTTACGTATCAAAGAGGTCCAAAAAGGGAACGTATCCTTCAGGTGAGGCGCCGCTGCCATTCAGCAATAATGACCTCTTGCCTTCACTGTTTTTGAGTTGCGCTAAAACATAAGTTCCAAGGGCTGTTCGGCGCAACATTGGCGATCCAGGGTCAGAATACACGTCTTCTGTGGAGCGATCAAAAAGAATGCGAGGCTCCACCTTCATATCCCCCGGCGCCATGATCCAGGTGCGAGTACGTCGAGTCTTGTACCAAGACTCATAAATGAGTGCCAAGGACTCGTCCCCCCATACTACCCCTCTGAGAAACCATGAGAGTGCACAAGGTCAGGGTTGAATTTGTGCAGCAGTCATAGATCTACAACTAGGAGAATTCAAAACCAAGACAACAACCAAGTTGGCTTATAACGATCACATGCAGACAGTAAGAATGACGGTCTAGGGAGTAGCAATGCCAATCTGTCTAAATTGGCTCCACGACTTTGCTAAGGAATGAATTAGATTCATACAATAGGGACGTTAACCCCAGAAGAGCCCAAATAGCCAGAAGGTAACGCTTTCATATCTATAGGTGTTGAAATAAACCATTTATGAAGCTTGAAGGACGATAGCTAAATATATCAATAAAATGAAGAGACCATTCCCTAAATCCTTGCATGGTAAAAAAATGTCTTGAAAGATACGATAAAAGAGTATGGGTTTCCAAAGTGTGCTTCGTGCGTCTAGTTTGGGCACGTACAAACAAAGACGGGTTCTACTGGAAGTGATAATTGAAGAAAGATCAGATCAGATGATTACCCGTATCGAAGGTCTGTTTTCGCAATGACTTGGGGCTCCGTGTTGGCGACAATTTCAGCGAGTTCCGTGTACACAATGTCACGGGGAGAGGCATCGACTTTCGGATCACCTCCGTCCTGGGCTTCAACCCTGGGTATTTAACATATGTTTCGCACGTGTAAGGATTAGTGTAATACATCAAGAACATCCAAGTTTGAATCAAAATGAAATTTTCAAAATTATGAAAATTCTAACATATGAAAATTAATGAAGGAATACTGGAAGCAAAAAAATTCAACGAACAAAGCACTCAGCACTGCTTTCAGTACATTACCGATTCTCCCTAAGAGCCATTCATCAAGCCGCAAGAACAAAAATATTTCAAACAAAACTGCAATGAAACAATCTAGTATCTCTTAACATAGAGTAATTATGGATAAGGAAAACTAATTCTCACCAGTACAAAGATGCCGGTTTATCAGAGCGCCAATTGATGCCACGGCGACCCTTCCGTGCACTGTTGGACGCTATTGGTATATCTTCAGCGAGGGGTAAATCACAAATCCCTTTGACAAATTCGCCAGTCTTCCGCCAAACCTCAACTTTTATGGGAAAACGACCGCAGGGTACAATAAGAGAATAAGGTCTATGGAGGTATTCAACAAGCAGGAAATTACAGTCAGGCGATGAGTCCACAGAAGTGTAAATGGCGGGGGATCCAATGGGCTGTGTTTTCCCATCTAAGGTTACTAAAATTAGCTGCACAGTTGTATAATAATCAAAGAGGTCTTCGTCATGCTTGTCCTTTAAAAGGTCTTGGTAAGTACGATTCTGCACCACACGTTTCTGCTCGTTGGACTGAATATTGGGGCCAGCTGGAGTCAGAGGCTTCTTCGGAGGTTTTCCACGTGAGGCAGGGACAGTGCTTACTACTATTGTCTCATCGTCAACCCAAGAATACCTGAAAAAACATGCAAAAAAAGTCCTCAGGTAAGCAAGCTGTTCACCAAATGAACTCCTCTTGGCTTATCAATCAATATTACTAATGAACTTTACAAACAACCCTTTCATAGTGCTATAGCTCACAAAACCAAGAAAGACGGATTCATGATGTGATGAGACTATGATCAAATAATATTTTACTTAACATTTCAAATCACTTTTGCACCAAAAAACATGCAAGAATATGCCAAAGAGAGATGATGTAGGTTCTAGTATCCACTGAGAGAGTAAGCTCCACTAGATAGCCACCACTTACGATTGAAAGATGGTATTTAGGCAAATTTGAGGAGGGCCAATGAGCTTCCGCGCTTGCCCGCTCTTCACATCTGCAATCCAAAGACTCAACAATGAGGGAGGGCCATCCTCCTGCATTAAATCACACGTTGTCAGTAATGGCGAATTCATGTGTTCCCTTGTCATATATCCAGTAGGTGGCTACACCTAAGAAGACACCCATGAAGTACTCACAGTATCTCCATCTAGCCTATAAAAACGCAAAATGCCTTAAAAAAACAGACCTTAAAAAGTAATATGAGCAGAATTGTCGAAAAAAGAAAAACCAATACTAAATTTGGAGTTGTTAGCTAAATTCCTGCCCCATGATACGTCTAGGAAACCACTTGAAAGGACTGTTTCTGAGGAGGAAAGACACAAGAAGCCACAGCGAGGACTACTAAACAAACTATCCTAGTCCGAATCAGATCCTTTCATAGAAGATATAAAGCCAAATGTGAGAGAGGCTGACCTCTTCAACGCCACGAACACTGAAAGCTAAATGTTGAGCGTCTGGTGACCTTCACATAGCACAAAATATGAAAATCAACGTAATTCAAAATAGAATAAGACCAGAAAAAACCTTTGAATTAAGTTAAAACACTAATTCTCCGGTGGTATGAGAACTGTCAAATTCCATGAGAATAGTGAGTACATCATGGCAAACCTTACCAGCTCACAAAGTTGATTTTGGAATCGTCGGGAAGACCACCAATAGACCGCCCAGGGCCTAAGGTCCCATCCTCCAGCAGCTTATGGATACTGATTCCAGTATAGAAGGACCTGAAAACAAGCTTTATCGCATCCGCACACGCTGCACTTATCAGTCACTCTCCAACTCTCCAACCCCATGCACAAGCATTCGACCACTTCAGCTCACTATCCGACTTTGGTATAGATAAAAGCTCTAATAAGGTGCTCAGTAAAATTAGACTGATTCAGAAACTATTAGAAAACATCATAACAAGAATATTCCCCATAAATCGAGAGGAGATCTTTCTATAGTTGCTGTGTAGGACCTAAACAAGCTCAATTAAATGCGCACATGCTGCACTTATCGGCCACTAGCCTAGATTCAAGCCCAATACCAAGCACTTGAATGCTCCAGCTCAAGTTCATAAGTTAGTTTCGAAAACTCAATTACAGAACTCTCAGTTAAAATAATACTGGAACTTGCAGAGGAAACATAAAGAGGATCTTTTCCATGATTCATGGGAACTATACAAAGGTCTCTCTCTGTATCATGAAGATACATAGCTACGACCATGGAATTAATGGAGAAGATTCTCCTTAGGATGTTATATAAAGATCCTAAAAGTCTTATTTTTAGTGTAATCCCTGTTCTCTGCACTCCTGAGCTTCTCTCTACTCTGGTTCAAAATGCACATTCTTCAATAGAGAGTTATGGCTCTGTAAAGTGAAAGCAAAGCTTACATCCTGCTCCGAGAGTTGTAATCAGGGTCAATGCGCAGGCCTCCAAGCTTAAGCTCCGGCTTGGCCAGTTCCGACACCGGAGGCAGTGAGCGCCGCTGCAAGAAGAGAATCTCATCCCGCTTCGGCGAAAACGAGAGCGCCGGAGTCGGTGGCGCGTCCACTATCTCCCTGATTTCTTTAGGCGGGAGCTGATATCCCGACAGCGCTGCTACACAACGCACAAAATTGGAATTGACAAATTCAAAAGAAGAGTTCCTTCGGATTTTTGCAGCTGTGGATTATCAAGCAATATCCACATCGAATTCGGCACGATAGAAAGAACGACACTTAGCGTGGAACCTCAACCCCTAGAAATCATCCCTGCTACCACTTCACGTATTCAATACTCCTCAATTCTCAACTGACAAGTGGAAGTTAATTTGCAGAATCCACATGGCATCCTCAAAATGGAATTCACAGCAACTCGACGATTGATAAAATCACCAGGAGAAGAACCGCCAACAAATGCCTAGTACTAATCTGCGACGTCCAAATCGAATTCGGCATGATAGAAAGAAAGGCACTTAGCCTGAAACCTCAAACCCTAGAATTCATCCCTGCTGCCACTTCACACCGAATACTACTCAATTCTCAACTGAATTCTAAAGATTCTCAGCTGGCAATGGGAAGTCAAATTCCAGAATGTACATAGCTTTCTCAAAATTGAATTCAAGACAACTCATCGATTAATAATATCACCGGGAGAAGAACTGCCAACAAGAAGAACTACCAATCTAACCGAATTTAGATTTGCACTATCAATCCATCACATTATTTAGGGTTTCACCCGAGGTTTACCATCCGAGTTGGTGGAGCCATTGCCCTTGTCATCGCTCGACGCCACCACCAGCAATTCCCTTCGGGTAGCAGACCAATACGTTGTTGCCAAGCTGAGCGTCGAAACGAAGCCGTGAGCTTCCTGCGGCACACCTACAAGCCATCTGGACTTCAATGAGCTCTGCTTCTCCTTCTTCAGCTGCTGCTGCTGCTGAGGAATTCTTGCAGCTGCCAAATGGTGCACCCATTTTGATCTATTCGACGAAAATGTACTCAGCAAACATCCCGAAGAGCCGCTTAGCTTGCTCGAAGCCGCGTGCATCGCCATCCACGGCGAAGAACACAATCTCTCCTTCGAATTTGAACGGAATTGGACTCGCAAAAGCTACAATTTCGATGGGACTGAGGGGTGCTTACAATTGCGGAAGAGATTTGGAGCAGAGGATGGGTTTGGAGAAGACCAACGGAGTCCCGTCGAGGTGTGGAAATTGAATTTCCACGTCAGACTTTGGTCCACGTCATCATAAACCAATCAAAAGTATGTCATTCATAACCCTTAACTTAAAGGACGGGCTGGTGATCGTGGAAATCAGGCATTTTGGAACCATATGACATCATCTACTTTACAAAAATAAAAAATAATCATTGGGAGTCAAACTATTGTTGAAGATCTTCCCTTTTCACCCCTAATTCCGAGGATGAATAGTTGCACTTCTGTCCTGTACAAGAGAATTCCTTGTCATTCATCGGACAAAAAACATTCACCTTGGCGTTTAGGGGTTAACCCTATAAGGACAGGTTGTTCACTGCAAAAACCTTCCTTTTTTGAAACAATGTGAATCATCTACTTTAAAAATAAAAATAAAAATTATTAGAGGTCATACAAGTGTGCAAGACCTCTCCCACTTTGCAAAAAATTCCAAGGATGAACAAGTGCACTTCTATCTCATATGGGAGAGTTCTCTGTCATCCATCAGACATTTAGTATCCATGGCAGCGTTATAGGGTAAAAAAAACAAAAATACTCATTGGAGGTCAAACTATTGTACAAGATTTTTCTTTTTCGCACAAAATTACAAGGATGAATAATTGCATTTTTTTCTTACATAAGAAGTTTCTTTGTCATCTATTAGACAAAAAACGTCCTTGGTGTTGTTTAAAGGTTAAGCATATTTTCAACCCTCAAGGATCTTAGGAAAAAAGGGATATCTTTTCCAAAATGGGATACAAGTTAAGTTAATAATTCCTTAACTTTTATAATGATTGCACACTTTAAAACCATATGTTTCCTTGATTTATTAGTGAGAGATGTTTACTTGCCTAAATGACAAACTTCATCTACTTCCTATAGAAGATTGGGTTTTAGAATGTTGTAAGCTTATATGTGAATTCTTCATCTTTGTTGGATGTGACCTTAATGTAAGGTAGAAATTGTGGTGCTAGAATGCAAGTCTAAAGTATATATAGGCATGGTGGACCTAGAATTCATTTGCATCTCTATAATGTGTTTACATATGTAGAATGTTTCAAAGGTTGAATTATTGGACAATGAATGTAGATAGAGATGCATTAGGTATTGAATCCACAATAGCTATGTATACCTATCTACACTCTAAATAAAGTTTTGATATGGATACCACTTATAAAATAGTGTGATTTTTTATAGTGTTTTTTTGGATAAGAAAAGAACTATTGGAAATTTATAAAAATTAGATGATTGTATAGACGGCATAGTTGCAACATGTATGGAGTTGCAAACAAAAATTTTAGCATAGTTATTACATACAAAATATATTGCACAATCACACTACAGGAGTCGCATCTTAAACTCTTAATGGTACCTATATCAAAACTTTTCCCTCAAATGCAATTTGACAATTTCATTGGAGCTTGAGAAAGACTTACTTGTCTAAGAGACAAATCCATAGTCGTTTATTAGAGGGACTAAGTCAATATCACACTAGTAGAAAATTCGGTTTTTCTATTGATTTGGTTGCATTGACCCGGTCACTTTTTGACAAAAATCTGTTGAGAACAATAGATTTCAACCTTTCAAAAATTGTCTAGCTTCAAGCCTATAGAAAATTTAAAAATAATAGGGATTATTTAGGCTCAAATTTGGGGATTTTTTAATGAGAATTGAGGCAAATCCTATAGAAGTTACCTTGTTGTTTTTCAAAAATAGCGAGAAGTCTAAACATATCCTACAAATCTCTTCCAAGATTCTACCTTGTTTTTGACACTTTTGCCTTCTAAAAATGAATACAATTGATAATTTAATGGAGCAAATATTACATTCTTAGATTGCATCTATCTAAACCCAAAATTTTAATCAAATCAAGTAAATATTTGGAGGTGCACATGAAGTCGTATTGACATTGGAAGGTGAAAACATGGTTCATTTTTATTTATTTCATTTAGTTCTTCCATTTCACTCCGTAATAAGGAATACAACTGAGAATTTAATGGAGTAATTCATGCCTTAGAGAAATATTGGAGAAATATTGATATAAAAATTTTAAAAACTATATTGATTACTCATTTATATTTGATTACCTATTAGTGAGTGGAAAAATTGGTGTCACCTAGAAAATTAGAGTGAGAATTAAAATAACTTCAAATTTTTATTTGTATGAAAATTGATACAATTCAATAATATTCCAACTTATACTAATTCAAAATAGTGTGACTTTAGTACATTAGTGGCACATGCACACACTATTATAACAAATAGTGTAGTATATGAGTAATAAAATCATATACCAAAGAGTGTAGAAAACTAAAAACAACACAAACTACTCACCTTTACAACATAACTCCAATTGAATCCTCACCTTTTTTTTCATAGTTTGAATCAAGTTTGACCAAAACATATCTATTTTTAAAATGAGCCAATGTTTAGTGGCCAACTTCAAATGACCTACCAATTCGTACACAAAATAGTGAAATCGAGTTACCTCTCACTAATTTCTTGACATGTGATACTATTTAAATATTTACTATTATTGTACAAAACTACATTGCTTTTGAATTAGACCTTGTTGAAGTTGGGACTCATGAAGTCAACCTCTATGTGTACAAATGGAAATATGTGTAGAAAAATTTGTTGACTTTGCTGACTTATATAGTATCTTTCTTGGGGTAAGCCAACCAAATTGTTAAGGAACTTAAGGCAACCTAATTTCACTATTTTTTGTAGAAGATATTTATATATGCTATACAAAATTATGAGTTTACAACTATTTTTAGTTTTCATCAAAGGAGTTTTAATCTAAATGGTTAAGATGTATAATAGTACCTCAATATTATTGATGTGGTAAAATTTGGAAAAATATTCATTAATATTTTTCTTACCTTTCAAAGCATTTTACATAATACACTTGATCTAATCTTTTTATGATTGGCTAAAACTTCATCTTCTATTGATTAGAAAAAATTGTCTAATTACTTGATGTTGAAAGCATCACTACTTTCTACCCAAAAGCTAAATTTAATCACATCAATAACATTGAACACATGGTATTTGTTTCAATTGAAAATAATTGGACAATAGTAGTTTCAATTTGCAATGAACCTATATACAAAAATATATTTTTGCATATATGCGGAAAAAAAGGAGAAAAGCTTTCACCAAAGGATTTCTTGTAGCTCAAGCCCAAGGAACCATTGCAAAGTACTTGAATATGTCATCAAGAATTAATCCTTAAACAAGAAATAATCTCTAAAGGAAAATATTGACTACAAGAGAAATGGGTGTTTCAAGTATAGTCTTAGTAGTATAGTCTTTTAAGGAATGACCTATAATTAAAGGAGTCTTTTAAGTAAAACTTTACTAAAAATATATGTATTTTTTAGTAAAGTTTTACTTAAAAGACTCCTTACAGGTCATTCTTTAAAAGACTATACTACTAGGACTATACTTAAAACACCTTTCCCCTATAGTGATCTTAATTCTTAAACTTGAGAAAGAAAATTGAAAAATGTGCACAAATTATCTAGAGAGTCAATTGGTTTAAAATCCCATATTCTAATATTCTTGAGAGAGGCATATATGGTAAAATAATTGATCCACAATTCCACATGCATTCAAAAGAGTATTTTGACAAGGATATGAAATAATACAAATCCATTTCAATTTAAAAATTCTCTAAAAATTTGCAAATTTACAAAATGTTATGAAGATATCATATGAATATTTTCAAAATATTATTTTTGAGGGGATAAATTGGAACTACTCATCTTTCAAAGTGGTTTACTTCTTACACATCATTGAATAAAAGTAATTCTATCTTGCACTCGCATGATTTTTAAGATTTCTATACAATGCCCTTCCTAAGGCAATACATGCATGCATTCCAAATAAAATATAAGTGTTAAACAATATAAGAAGAAATCTACATGCATATTTCAAAAAGGATGTCTATAAATTGAATATTGAACTAATGAGTAGTTACTACACAAGCAAAATAAAAACAAAAGCCTTGAATGAATTACCTATCCCTTTATGGCATGCAATTTAGCTCAAAGCATAAAAAGTATAAAGAATCATGACATAGAAATTTTCATTTGAAAACTCTTTGGAAGGATTGAATCAAAGTCTTTTGAACTCCTAGTTCAAATTGTCCTTACTCCTTGTTTTACTATGTAATTTCTCTTTCTCATCCTCAAAATGTGCATGCCTAGAAAATTGCAAAATATTGAAGACTATAATTCATGAGTGGGTTTTGTTTACTTTTAGGTTTAAGACCATAATTCTTCAATGGAACTAAGCAAATATGACAAACTAAACTAAACTAAAAAATAAAGGTCTTAGCTGCAAATTCTATTTGGAATAAAACCTACAATTACAAAACACAAATAGGCTTTAACAACTTCTCCAAAATAATCCCAATCAATAACAACATTGACTAAAAAGACCCATTCTAGACACTAACCTAAAATTAGAGGAAATTACATCCTTCTTTGATATAGCAATATACTTTAAACTAACATAAATAATTTAAAAGTGATTCATATTTTTAATAGAAAAAAATATTTAGAATGCATGGAGGAAGGCATTTTGTAAGTGAAGATATTCAAGAGTTGAATATAGCATGTATTTTGAGCATATCTTATAACATTGTTTGCATTAGATATAGAACACAAATCTACCTATCAGTAGGCATACATTACATAGTGTAAAATGCAGGGTTGCTAAAGTATGAGTAGGAAGCAGTAAGCGTTGAGCATTAAGCAACGATCAATGAATAGTGAGTAGTGACCGTTTCTAGAAAATCTTATGAATTTTCTTAACTTTCTACCTTGAGATGTTTATGTTTGTGGTTTAGGGTAAACACCTATGAAGATAATTGAGTTTAAAGAAGATGAATGGATTTAGGATGAATTTTTTATAGTTGACATTGTTGGATGAAATACATCTATTGTTCATTGCATTGGATGCTAAATAACTATTTCATGGGACTACAAACTAAGTTGTTTAAGATAAGGATTGATGTCTAAGTACTTTAAATCAAAGGTAGAGAATTTGTCAAAGGACCCTCCTTCTATTAATTTTGGGGGTTATTTAAACCACAATTTGAAATTCAAAAAAAAATTCAAAAACATTTTCTTGAAAGGAAATTTTTTATTTTCAAGAAAAAAGTTATTTGAATAAATAATTTTTTTTTTTAAATATCAGCATATGGCTCCTTGGATCCAAGGACCGATTTCTTGTTGCTAAAGGCCCCCTCCCTCTACTAATTTGGGGGAAATTTTAATTTAATGTTTTTCAATCAATTTTTTTTCAAAAAAATTTATTTCATTTGTTTTTATTTTTTATTCAACACATGGCTCCTCGGAATTTTAGGAACCCTTCCTTAGTGCCAAGAGAAGGATCCTAGAATCCAAGGAGCCCTTCCATAGTGCCAAGACAAGGCTCCTAGAATTCAAGGAGCCTTTCCTTAGTGTGAAGAGAAGGCCCCGTGAATCAGGAGCCATTTTTTGATACTAAAGGACCCTACCTCTA
This sequence comes from Straminergon stramineum, assembly GCA_963920665.1. Lineage (NCBI taxonomy): Eukaryota > Viridiplantae > Streptophyta > Bryopsida > Hypnales > Calliergonaceae > Straminergon > Straminergon stramineum. The sequence goes on from OY987272.1 coordinate 5,557,019, forward strand.
TTTGGAGGGTTCTACAAAGTTCCCTTACAACCAATGGAAGGCTCTTTGGAGCCCAAGGAGGGCTCTTCCAAATCTGAGGAGTCTTGTGATGAATAATTTTTTATTCTTTAAATAATTTTTTTTGAAAAAATACAAATAAAAAATTGCAATTAATATAACCCCCAAATTATCTTCTAAGAATTCCGACAACCATTTTCTGGATGATGAACAAATTGCAACTCGAGTTTCACCCTCCTTATTGCTTGGATGAAAGTTATCCTAATTTGTAGAGATACTTTATCAAGTTGTTGTCCTATCTAAGGGTTGGATTTGGTGTTACTAGACTACATATTTTTCAAAAATTACCAATGTGGAAGTATGTCAAGTGGTTGACTAAGCCAAAATTGCATTAACTTTAGTTCAAAACTAAATTTGCCAAAATGAGGTCATAGATTTTAATAGCACAAAAATTTTTAAAAATCACTATGTGAAGAAAAACTCATTTCAAATCCATTCTAACAAATTTTACTCAAAAAATGATAATATTTTTCTAGTAATTGAATTTTGAAGAAATTTTGGTGTTTTTCTTTCAAAATTTTTCAAAATTATTGGTAATAGCATTGGTGAATCTAACCTTATAGATGGAATCTTCAACTCATAGTCTACAACTTTTCTTTGTATATCAATTCCAAAATAATCTTCCAAATAGTACTTTATAACAAATTTTTTAAAATTGTCAATTCTAGGGATGACTCTGGACGCTTAGGGGTTAATAGAGGGAGTGTACCTTTGGCAACAAGAAATTGCTTCTCTGATCCAAGAAGCCATCTATTGAATAAAATAAAATAAGATAAAATTTTAATTTTAATTTTTGAAGAAAAAAATTGAAAAAAAAAAATGGAATTTTTTGTTAAAAACTACAATTCAAATAACTCCCCAAATTAATAGAAGGAGTATCCTTTGACAATTAGAAATGGCTCCTTGGATGCAATGAGCTATCTTCCAATTTTTTTTTCTATTCTTTGATTCTCAAAGTATCTAGAATTGTTTTCCAATTTTTCTAAAAATTGAATGGATGACATGGATGAAATTCATTCACACATCACCTCTATGGTAGTACTTTTCATGTTGTAGGAGAGGCTATGCTATCATTCTTGGCCCTACCTACAAGATTTGAATGCTAATATACTACATGAAGCTTAATTTTTATAGCAATAAATTGATATTTTGAAATTTTTATTTTTTGTAATTTTTATTTTGGTCATTTTGACATTAATATTTTTAGATCTAACATCACTATTTATGACTCTAACATGTCTATTTTTAGAAAAAAGTCTTAGTGAGTGCTCAAGTCTAAATGCTCATTGCTCAACATTCACACTCTAATATTGTTGATTTAAGAATTTTGATGTTTCTTGTTTTAGAATTTTGAGAATAATTTTAGTGCTTTTTTAATCATTGTAATCCACTTAGTAATTACAATTGTAGTTTTTAGGCTCATTTTATATAAGAAAATATTCTCTTGTTAAATAATTTGTCTCAATTAAAATAAATAATTAAATATCCATGTGGAATAGAGTGTGTAGACTTTTTAGGTATTGATGGATAGAGTTTATATTCCAAAGTTGTTTGGTATGTCTATGTCATCACTATTTTCCAACTAGGCATTGTAAATTTTTCTTGTTTCCTCAAATTATTTTTGTACCGGGCTTTTTCTTTTTTCTTTTTTTCTTTTTTTTAGCTTTCATATCCTAGAGCTAGATTTTAGAAAAAACTTTTGTCATTTGTGATTATGTTCACAAAACAATACACTTTAATAGATGCTCTGACGTATTACTAGTTTTCTCCTTGGGTTTCTAGAAATCCAAATTCTGTGATGCAATTACTGTTATTTTAAACCATGATTGCATAATATGCTGATTACCTAATGACACTCAATATTTCAGGATGCAATAACCATCTGAAATTAGGAATGAGTATGAGAACTAATTGTCAATTTGGCTTATTGACGGCATATGATTTATTTGGCATGCATGAGGATTATGTAAATCCCAGCCCTTAATAGCTGGAGGCTCACAATTAAGCCTCAAATTGAAGATTGATGAGCTAACTACAGTAACTGACAACTACTGTTCTGTTACTGTATACCATGGATTAGTTGGCAAATCACCATAGCATACAAATGGATTATTAAAATCCATAGCAAAACATTGGATGATACCACCATTCACTTACCAGCTTGGGCTTAGCTCTTATCAAACCAGTCATAGTTCAATCATACTGTGGAGTCCACACTTGCTGTTTGAGCAAACATTTGTGCTATGAATAAAAGTAGAGAGAGCTTCGACTTATTGTTTTGCTTGGTCGAAATTACATCACTTACACACGGAGAGATGACTACGTCTCAGCAATCATGTAACACCCAAGTTGATTGACAGAACTTTGTGGAAAATTTATGGTGTTGCCTTGCTTGGTTGATTTTTTGTTTTCTACTTTGAGTGAAGGCAATAACATGCGTATTAGGGCTGTAAACACCTGTTGTATCCTCACTAACCTCACAAGTTGTTGTGGTGTGTTCTTGGGATGGGCACAGGTGAGGCCCTATACCTCTCGGAGTTTTGGCAGAAAAGAGACAAGATGGCATACCTTCAGTTCTATGTAATTAGAATATGATCCTAGTATTGTATCTTGAAGGCATTTTTTGCTATATAATCTTATGACTACACTATTGTTCTTGAAATTAAGGAAAAAAATGTAGTATATTCTAGCTAAATTCTGTTGTATTTGGCTATGTTTCCACCTTGGGGTGATGATAAAAACATGGGATGCTAAATAGCTAAGGTTTTGATGCTATGTATATCTTTAAATATGAGAGTGAATGCTTGGAAATTAGTAGAATGATGCCTTTGGAAAAAGGATGTTCCAGAACAGGATCTTTTAAAGAAATAATCAAAGTCATCTCTCAATTTGTTCATTTTTGGTGCTTCCATAACAAGTCAATAATGTTTTTCTATTTACATGAGCATGTAATAAATGAATATAAGGATGAATAAAATTAGAATAAAATTATATACCAAACACTTCATAAAAATTCAAAATATGAAAAAAAATTGGCAACAATTAGTAAGCTCTACTCTTCTACTGGTACATATATGCCTTTCAAGACCTCTCAACTTTTTCTAGTGAAAAATAAAAGCTTCAAATAGTTAACCTTCACTATTGCCTGTAAATGTTTTTGCAATGGTTAAAGTAATTTAACTATCCACATACAAATGATCTTGAAATTCTGGAACGACCATACATGTCTGCTTAGGCAATTAGGGGTTAATCATACCTACACACAACTTTAAGCACTATCCCTAATGTCAATGCATGAGAGTTTCGCCGTCATGGGATGTTATAATTAGTTAAACAATCAAAGGAGTCAAAGAATTCAACTCTCTTGCATTGACATTAGGGATAGTAATTACAAAGTAGGCCAAGTCATCAAAAACAATCATTAGTCAATGCCAACCTCGTTGCCCCAAGGTCAAATAGGTCCTAACCAACGATTATTTTTGATAACTTGGCCTACTTTACAATCAACTAGTCCAAAGTTTCTAATGGTCATATTTATAAAATAACAACTTTAGCAATGAAATACCAATTGCAAAATTAATATGTTTTCAAAGCTATATTTGTAGACAATTCACAAAAGTTTCTATGTTGATGAGCAATACATTCTCAAATCAATATGTACTCATTGTGCAAGATTTTGGAGTAATGCATTTGGTGCGTATTGCAATAATGTGTGGGTACATTAGATTTGAACCAACGTTGCATCATTCAGTAGTGTCAACAACCTTGAAAACAAATATTCAATTCATATTCTGAACATGAGGTGCTAGCTGGGCAACCTCAAATGCATGCGTCCTACATGCAAGATTGAAAAGCTGCCTACTCTGAGCACCTTAGGGAACTCACAAGTGCAAAACTGAGGCTCCATAGTTCCCACTCCAAAGTCTGAGACTTACTCAAGAATAATCTAGAAATCCGCTGCAAGATACCAAATCGTCACAATGCTCACAGTTCCATTGCAAAACATATGGCACCTTCCTGAGTCAGACTAGAGAAGGAGAAACAATTCACTGAGAACAGAAACTACCGGTACATGGTCTACTCTTCATGGAATGAGTCCATCAGATACAATTTGCTAAAACTCTGTGCAGCGAACCTGTTTCAAAAAGAAAATCACCAGGCAAAAGTTTAGTAATCAATAACAAAGTAAAATTGAATATCAACAATGTCCCCAGAAGCAAATTTCAGAATAACTCTTAAATCACGAACTGTCTCACAAAACCTAATATTTAACAAATGAAGTCACCTCCTCTTTCGAAGGAGTATGTGACACACCCTCATTCCCTTAGTAATCAAAGAATACATCTCACAATGCGTTTGATCACATATTTTGTTATTTTCTGTTGTTGGCTATGCTAGATTGAGTATTGCATGGCTTGCGGTGGGCACATGTCCCTAACTCATGGTTACGCTACGCAGCTCCGCGTGACTCCAGCTACAAGCCATAGTGTACTGCATGCAATACTCAATCTACACTATAAATTATCATCAAAACGCCTTCAAATTGCTGGTGTCAACAAGATTTGTTTTATAACTTTGGACATACCCATTCACTTGACTGCAGTAATTCGAAATCTGGTTTGTTATCAGATAGCTGTCAAGCCGTGAAGGCTCGGGTAGAGTTTTGAAGATGGGATTGTTAGGTTCTTCCTCCGGGAGCGGCTCCTCCCCAGAAGCTCTTCGGGAAGCATTCTCAGTTCTGCAGAAAGATATAAATTTCACAAAGTATTAACCAAATTAACTCCCTCACAGTCACGAATTGAAATCCTCAGACAATTGATACAAAAAAAAATCGATAGCTTACAATTTACTAAAGGTATTAAGCACTCAAATGGCCGAAAATGGACACTTCCACATCTATACGAGCTTGGAAGCTTCACGGAATGCACCAAATAGTATCAATAGTAAGACCCTATATTTTTTAACGACAGACGCATACTGCAATCAAAAACTGCCCTTGAAGGTCGACTTTCTATTTCTAGTTCGGTCACTCTGGGCTTAATACGGGATATGCAAACCATGTAAGGAATTTCGAAAGCAAATAATACCTTCTCTTTTGCAGCCAGGCTTGTTGTTGTGTTTGCTGCCTTGAAAGATTACGATAATAGTACTGGAACTGTAGACATCCAAAACGAATAATTGATTAGCCCTTTTCTCTTTGGCTACAACTTGAGATATGAAGTGCGCAATATATGATATCCAGATTTGTGCTAGCCATTCATAGCTGCAACCAGTACAACACTGCTCGGTTGTTAAGTTACTAGCAGATGCACCCTTCATACACCGTCATACCTTCTGCTGCTCCATAGAAAGATCGTCCATACACTCGATCAAAAATTCCAAGTTCTTTTCCATGAATGGATTTGTGGACAAGACAAGCCTGTCAAAGTCGCACTGAACATATCCACCCAATTAGCAAGGTTGTAAAAAATGACAGTTACTCTTCAAAGCAGAACTAAGAACTCGAACGAAACAGCGAACAATCTGTTCACTTCAGTTTCGGGTGCTTCAAATCAACGTTTATATCCAAAAGAAGATTCAGGTCCAACTTATTCAGGTCCAATAACTGAAGAAAAATAACCCGAGGAGACCAAAATACCTGAGTGGCAGGAGCCTCAGGTTCCAATTCCGTCATCAAGGAGCTAACGAGTGCAGAGTTGGAGATCTTTACCTGAAATTAACACAAGTAAAACAAAAATCAACTCGGTAGTTCAAATGTAATATGAGCAGTTTCAAACGCATTCACAAGTCAAGTGAGTTCAAACACTTACAGGAATCTCCTCAAAAATATCTTTCCACGACAAATTCTTCTCCCTCAGCCTGCGAGATTGTAGAACACACTCGGGTCAAAAAACGTCTTGAGACATTACGAATTGCACTCAAGACTTCCTGTAAATTAAAAACTACGTGCAAGGTTCTACACAAGAATTATCAATCGAATACACTCACTTCTCCCCAACGAAGGTTTGCGAGCGGTAGAGTTCCATGAAACTTTCTGACAGCTTCAAGGCCTTCAAGGCCAACACCCCTTGGCTTGAACGAAGAGGATCATAAATGATGCAAACGCATCTCTTGATATTTTCCTGCAAACCAAGCGCAATGAGATGATAAGGAACTCGAAATACCGGTAAATGAAAAAAAATAGCAAAGAAATCAAAACAAATCAAAACAAAAAATCTGGGAATTGTTGTAAGTGCCTACCTGGTAATTCATAAACGTCTCGATAAGTTCTACCGTTTGGAACGAACCCATATATGTTGACTGATACCTACAATCCGAGAATAACGATGGTCGAATTCATTAAGCATTCATGTACAACAACATGATATAGAAATTACTTAACAACTTGTCTCGGTTAAAAAATATCATATTTCAGCCAGCGAAGTTCCAACGTCTAAAATATGTATGTCCAAGATAGAATGAACCGTCAATTGGTCGATACATTCACCACCATGTTCTGTCATGCTTTACAGTTCATTCGTTAACCACTTCTATTCACTAAAAAATTGAACAAAAATGAGTTAAGTTGGAAGCGCAGAACTACCATCCGAGACATCCAGATATATCTACCCGGCATAAAACAGATACCCGGTTGAGTGCGAGAGAAGGTGCAAAATGTGTCATACCAGCCAACAGTGTTGTTGTCAATGTTTACTTCCCGGAGGGAACGCATCATCTCCAATTGGTAATTCGCCCCGTCAGTATCCAAGTCATCCTCCTCATCTCCAGACCGGCTCTACAGCCACTCCAATAATGCGAGTTAATAGCAGCTACAAGCCATTCCTGATGGTGAAAGACTAACTATCCCACCAATAATCGAAACAACCAAAGGATAGTCTAAATTAAACCAATGCCATATTCTTCCAGTTCCCACAACATTACTGGAGTTTGCTTGCATTATCTGGGAAGTGCAAATCCCAGAGTTCAACTATATGAGCTATCATCATACATAACAAAAAAAGCACTTCATGAGATGCAGCCCAATAGACAACCATATTTAAAACACTGATTGTGCCGTGCTTAACTCTTTGAGAACCAAGGATTCATGGTTGTAAATGACCAATTTAATTGATCATATTATGGAAATTATACTTCAAATGAGGATAGATTATATCATATCACCAGACTGAGTGAAATAACAGTGTAAGTGTTGGTTAAATACGATCATTTTTGAAACGAAACAAAATCCCTCTATGAGTTCCTCAAAATGCTTAAAAAACATGATCCAGAAATGGTGTCATGTTCCTAAAATTGCTAACTAATATCAAATCTTCACATTCTCCTAGCGCAGTTACGAAACCAGAAGAATATATGATTCTTGAAGGACCTAGATTGAAGCAGAGTACTGTACTCTAAAATCGCATGCCAGAATCAAATTAAGGCTAAAGTCTCCCAATATGCTCCGAGATGGAAATAACAAGCCTAAACAGGAATCAAAACATACCGGAAATGGAAAGCAGTTGGTGACTTCTAGAATGCTCCCAATATCAAGTCCAAGCAGCTGACCTGTCACAAGTGCAGGCATGCACTCCTTGCAGTGCTTAATGATTTTCAAGGCGACCTGCATCACAGAAGAAAGTTCCAAATTCAAAAATTTGAAGCAATTCGAGAAAAGTCACGATACATGACAATATGAAACATGTACAGCAAAGGAACAGCATTCATAGGAACAAGGGCAGCGTACCAGGCCATCAATCTGGACAACCCTCAAGGGTATAACATCAACCTCTGTCTGCGCTGCTTGAGCAAAGGAGCGCATAGGGGCTGCCATTCCGAAAATCCGAAAGAAAATTAATGCTATACCTCAAACATGGAGTAAACATAATGAAACTGAAATTTCAAACACCGCGAGCACAATGCGACCGTCGCAACACAGAACCTAAAACATTTCGAAACCTAACCCTAAACCTTCAAATAATGTCGAAAATGCGTCAAAATGCGCCAAAAACGTGCGGAAATTTCCACGGAAAGTCGCTTACGAGGGTTCCCGTCCGCCATCGCGAGAACTTGGAGCAATATTTCGTAAACTTTGCAGGAGTGGAGAGTCCAGCTGCACTCTGTGCAGCGACCCCGTAAGAGAGCTCTCGCAGGGTCTCTCCTCTAATTTGGCTGACTCCACACTTAGGTTTCATTGTACCCGGAATACGTCTCCGGTTATCATCCAGGATATCTTGACTCCGGTTATCATTCAAAATATCACGTCTCCGGTTATCACACAGAATGTGATGGCCCAGTATTTGTGATGTCACCCATCTATGAAGTGCAAGCAATGTCATCCGGGGGCAAATCTCATTCAACGGATGATCGTCAAGGACCATTTAGGGTCCTCTAGGGGAGTTCATTATAAAAACAATTTGGTAAATAAAAATTCTCATTTGATGTCCAACCTTTTGAATGGCAAAGTTGGTGAATGCAAAGGGACTAGTGGTGTCCAAGAAAAACGCTAATCGTCTATCAAGGTGAATGCCTAAGCAACCCATAGGAAGACTTTGTTGATAACATTGACCAATGGCAATCTCCGGTGGATAGAGGATGACCAAAAATTTGTAGGATATAAAGGCAAATTTTTGATGTCATATGACATTCAAGGGAGACCTTCTCCATCTGACTATTTGTATGTCTTTCAATCTGGACATCCTAGTTTTACATTAAGTTATTGTTCAAATTTGAGCTCTTTTTTCTTTAAAAGAATAAACATAGGTATTTTTCAAAACATTGTTGCTATAGTCTAACAAATGAAACATCAACAAAAATAAGTAACTATTCTTCATACTAAAGGTAATACAAATGTTGTCACACATACTAAAATAGACACCTTGAACATATGGGGTGCCTGGAATCATATTGCTAATTTTGTTAAAGCATCATGATTTCAACACTCAAATATATAAGAAGCATCTACTTAAAGATCTCAAAATTAGCACATGTGTAGATCTACCTTTTAGGCCACCCACCTTGGAAGGACTCAAGTCATGAAATATTGCAATTTAACAAAATTGACATTTAATATATTTACAACATAATTTGCAGCACATACATTTATCATTATACACGCTTTAAATCTTTACCATAAGTACTAGTGAAGTGGTGCAAGGTTTCAGATTGAACTCTACCACACCAAGTATAAGGTAGCTTTACCCAATGCCAAGCCTTGCCCCAATTCCACCCAAATGTAGGGTCCTCATTGATTCTAGAGTGAGAGTGTAAAAATATAATGCATGCCTTATGTGAAGTTAATGTGAAATTAAGGCATGTACTACTATCATAAATTCTCGTCATAGAATCAATGAGGACCCTACATTTGGGTGGTATTGGGTTAGGGGGTAGTAATGGGTTTGTCTACCTTATTTCAAAGTTCTTATGACGTAAAAGAAGTCCAATCTAATTATAACTATGACAAATAAATTGTAGTGTTTATGCAAATAGTGAAGCTACTTAAGGCATCACATTCTACACAATGGTCTTGATTCTATCTAGACTCTACAATGGCCTCCTATGTGATATTGATTCAAACACACTTAGCATTGCACGTTGAAGCCCAATCGAATCAAATTGCCCACACTAGAAGAAAACACTGTTGAGTTCAACATAATTCAATTGATGTGAAATTCTACAAACTGCCAAAAAAACACAGTTTCTACAACGAAGTTTTCTGAAAATTGTGTTGCAACCAATGTAGAAACTGCATTTTTTGGTAGTTTTCAGAATTTCACGTCAATTGAATTATGTTAAACTCAACACTATTTTCTTCTAGTGCCAACCCTTGCATTTACAACAGCTATAGTGTTGTAATTAGCAAATAGCAAATGGCTTGGTTTGATTTAGATATATGAAAAATAACTTAGCAAGGATCCGTTAGATTGTCACAACCAACATGAAGCTTGCTTCATGTGCATGATGTTTCCTAGAGTAAACCTTATATTTATTCATGAGACCAATGTCATTATATTTAATCATTTGGATAAGAAATGAAGGCATTTGACTGGACTATGCCAATCTCATGAATTTCCAACAAAATGAATGTGATACCAATGTTATTATATGTGCAAAACAAAAATCTTGCACTATGTATATAAATTAAGTGCATTGAATAATGCAATCCTTAAAAGGATTGCAATACTTACCTTCACCTACGGCACTTTGCGTGATTCTATAAGGCTTATAAAATAACCCTTTACGATAGTGCCAAAATGAAGAGTATTGTTGAAGTGACATAACATACAATCAATTCAAGGCATGTGAAGCCTCGGTTATCATAGTATAGGGTAGTAGAAGAATTGATTTCCCAATTCAACAATGTACTCTTTAATGTCATCTTCAAGGATCTCGCTATAGTCAATGCACTCTTTAATGTCATCTTTGCTAGTCAAAATTGGATTTCTCAAAAATCAAACTCAAATTTGTAATACAAGAATTCAATACTATTCATTTAAGATCTCACATTGAAAAAAAATCAAAATCAAAAGATTAAATTTTTTTCATTTTGGCTCAGATGATGTGTTAACATTGTCATCTACTTATATGATGAGAGCTCACATTCTATTGGTGGAATTGATAGGCATGTGGTATTATGAAATGATATTAATTCCTTTGTCAATCAACAAGAGATGCCATTTTGCTTCAAATTTTTTAGATCCTTTAATTCTAAATTTGGTACCTATCTCACACAATTAACCATGCCAATTTATAAGCTTTTTGAAGTAAATTGATTTCAATTTTTTGAGTATTTTTAATGAAAATTCAAAAATTATATGTTGTTTTTTTGTTTATGTAGCTCTCAATATTTAAAAATGTTCTTATTATAATTCAATTCCTTTATTTCTTTAATTTAATTTTCATTGTTTTGCCATTGATTGAAGTCTAATAGTTTTTTGCTTTATGCTTGGTAGCCTTGCTAAAATACTTTTTTGCATCTATATATATTTAGAAAAATATGGTTGACACCCAATCATTCAAGAGATTTTGCATGTGATGAAGAAGTTTGTAGTGGAAAAGGATTCCCTAGCACTTTTGAACATGCTCAAAGAGAATCGAATACTTCAATAAGCTCTTGCTTGCATTATCAATTATTAGTATGAATGCATCATCCATGGAGTATGCATATCCGAAAATACATAGAGTCTTTTCATTTCAATGAATTTCATTGTGTTTGGTATTTATTTACAAGGGCACATTATTGTATAAGTTGATGTAATTTGGAGACACTACTACAGGAAATGTATGGATTCTCCTTGGGATGTCCATATAGAAAGATGGACAAATGGATGGATAGACAAATGGTGGAAGATTACCCCTAGATGGTATGGAGGATTATATAGAGAGAGAGAGATAGAGAGAGATAGAGAAAGATTTTTTTGCCTTAGAGCATCTACAATGCATGCTTTGTAAATAAGCCTTGTAAAGACAAATGGAAGGGTAGAAAATGAGGTTTGTACCCGGGGAGATCACTCTCAAGTTTTTAGAAAACTATGTGAGTTAAAAGACAAGGTCCATTCAATTCAAAGGGGGGAAAATTTATATAATATGTAGGGCTACTATAGGGTCCATGAAATTCCACATACTCTAATATATATAAATTAGGCTACATAAAAACATCATGTAGTAGGAATTTTTATTAATAAATTAGCCTTAATAGATAGAGGCAATGCAAATTTTTTTAGTACTATGAATATAGATAAGGACTAATAATTTCATATGGATGATAAAATGGACACAATCAAGAAAATCTACAATGATTGGAGGTTGACTAAAATTGTGCCATGGTACTAATAGTGTATATATCAAAAACATTAGGTGTAAATGTAAGAAATTGACTACAAATGGCACAAATTATCACATTGCACAAATAGTGAGGTTTACCTTAGTGGATTCAATGACTTGAAATTTGTACAATACAAGGATAGAATTAATAATCCATTTAACCTTAGTCTTTGAGGACATATGTGTTAAACACACAAATATTGAATGTGACGTTCACAAGATAGTTTCAAACTTTTAGTGGGGATTTTGAAATGTTCTATGGTAAATTTGTTATTTAAAACCACCACTTCGTTAATGGCATTTGAATTGAATTGATTGTTGTTGGTTTCATAGTATATATGCATGTAGTAGAGGGAAGGAAAAATTTGTAAAGGATGGTAATGGGAAAAATTTGGACAATTCAATATCATATGTAAGATAGACCCATTGAAAAAATTGCATGAATGAATTTACAAAAAAACATAGTGTATTGGAAATACACCCTTATAGCTTTTTATATAAAAATATGGTCATCTTCAAAGCAATAATGAAGGTAAATAGCCCTACATCAAATACCCTCTTAACTCAAGTGTATACCTTAAATTACAAGGAGTGATCTCCTTGAGGGCTTGCACAATGAAGGGTTCATTTTTGGTAGGGGCGCCCTAATGTGCTACTGGTTTACTAAACCCTACTTAAAATTTTGATAAAAATCAATTTGAAAGCTAAAATGGGTTATTGAAGTTTTGGGATAGATTCTTTGGTTAATTCATAATTCACTAGGTATGCAACTACATTCTTTGAGCCATCCAATGGGTACAAGTTTAGAAAATCAAGCTAAGAGCTTTTTTAGACTTTTCAATCCACATTCTCTATATTTTTGCACTACCTTATGAATCGAAGTGAGCTTTGTCTGTGTGATCCATTTATTTTTGGGGCCAGAATATGAGATCGATGAGTGTCATAATTGACTTGGAAGGCTACAACTTTCCAAAGTAGGGGGAAAATCCTAAATACATTTTTTAGAATCTAACCGTAGGATATTGTTCTACACTTGTCTTGGATAACATGGTAAAAATTTTGTGACTTTTGACCTATAGATTGAAAGATATTAGCATTCAAAGTGAAAGAAAAAGTTGCTTTCAAGAAGTTGCTTTGATTGCCCAAAACACAAGAAGCTACATAACTTTCTCATCACTAATCCAAATGGAAAGAATCAAAGCTTCCCATTTAGACAAAAATATAATCTATAAGAAAAAAATATGAAAAAAAATCCTTTTTTCATTTTTTTGTGGATTTCTTTTATTGCACGATCTTCCTTGTTTTGAGGTTATTTTAGAATAACTTTTGCTCCTGGGCACTAATTGAAATAAAAATAATATTCCCAAAAAGCTAACAAGTTTTTATGTCTTATGAGAAAGTTTCTAAAAAAATTCAGTAAAGATTGAGATCATAAGAAGCTTCCCAAAATCCATTTTGTCCCTCATAGGGACAATGAGACTTTAGGGGTTAACTTCTTTGAAATTAGTAAAACCATTCAAATAATAAAAAACAAAAAATTTCATTCTTAAAAACTTTCTAGACATATACGTAGAGTGGGAATGTGTTCCTCAAAAATCCACCTCTCTAATGATAATTTTGGATGCATCAAAGTCCACCAAAACATGAAAACTCAAAAGTGTGATACATTAGTAAATTGTTTTTTTAGTACTAAGTGATTTTTATAATCTTTAAAATATTTGCTAATAAAAAAGAGAATTGTTGACTATCTTTATTTTAAATTAAGATCAATTCCCCCCATACTTCAAAAAAATATGATAAAAAGTAGTAAGAATTGATGCACAACATTTGATGCTCTAATAATATTAGTGTTTTTTGGAATTAACCTCTTCTTTGCAACTATTTCATGATTACTAAATATAGACCAAAGTAGCAATTTTGAGATCACGTGGTAGTTTTGAGTGGTTTTGACAAAAAAATGACCTTTGAACTTTAGGGTTAAACATCAAAGTGTCTGTTTTTATGAAAATGTTTGTCAATACATTTCATAAATAAATGTTAATGTCAATTTTATAAAGGTTTGATTTAGATGTTCACTTGTTATTATGTTATTTCTATTATGTCACTCTTTACCTAATTTTTTTCTACTAGGATCAAAATTCTACAAAGAAAACTCCAAATGGGGTATTTCATGTTTTGATAATGTTCTTACATTGTAGTATGGTTTGTACATGTATTATGACCTACCTGCATGGTGTACTTTGAATGTTTGTTTTTAGAGATAAACATGAACATATGAAGGGATGAACACTTTTAGTGCCATTTGTGATCCCAACTTCAAAAGTTATATCTAAAAAAGCCCCAAAAATCTCTAGTTTGATAAAGGTCCAAAATGTATGAGAAAAATTTTTGTTCCACGCCAATTTCATTCTTCTCACAATTGAAAGTAAGAGAAAATTAGAAAAGTTGCAACTTCTTTGATACTGAAACTTTTGGCATCCGCAAAATATCAGCCAAAAAATAAAATGCTACCACTTTTGTTTCTCAAATCATTTGTCATGGTAGCCTTTTCTTATGTCCATAATAATAAAATATAGGCACTTTAGTACAAAACTTTAAGCTCCATCACCATGTGCATTCTAGAAAAATTTCACCAAGTGGCAAAAATTTCACCTATCCCCATACGCTAATAATTTAGTACAAAGTATAAATTTAGACTACTATCATGAATCAAAGTTGAGAGCGGAGGTGCATATATTAGGGTTGTGTTATCTTGAAATGCTCATTGCTTGTACTAATGCCTAGATTTATACTCATTCTTCCCTTTCTAAGCTTAGTTATGCAAATTCTTGTGTTTGTGATCATAGTTGCATTTTCAAGGTTTTAGTGACTATCACCTATCTGTGGTGCAATTCGTTGGCCTAATGGAACTCTCTCTCAGCAAAGATCTCTGCATGTTCTTCATGTATTGGCCGGTGTAGGTATCACAACTTTTTTACTATAGTGGATGTTTGGTGACTGTAATCACTTGTTTTCTATGACATTGATTTGGACTTGACTACATAATTGTGTTGCACTAGCTTGTCAATCAAGGTCTATTGATGCCGATTAAATTGAGCTCTAGCTAGGAATGTAGAACCCTAATGAAAATGGACTCAAGGTGCATCAATGTGCAAAATCAAGTTGTATTTAGCACCTAAAGGACCAAGGCCATTTTTCTGTCAAAAATCACTCAAAACTGCCATTTTTGTTGTGTCCACCCAAGAAAACAAAACAAAAATATTTTTTAGAATCTAACCATAGGATCTTGTACTTTATTTGTCTAAGACCAAGTGGTGAAAATTTCAAGAAGTTTTAATGAACAGATTGGAAGATATTAGAACTGAAAGTTGGAAAAAAAAGTTTATTTGAATTCTAGTCTACAATTTTAGATGACTTTGACTGCCATTTGCTGAATTTTTTTGCACTATGGACTTTGAATTAAGAAATTAATGTATTAAATAATTGAATTAAAATTCTAGGAAAAAATTTCCAGAAAAATACACTTTATTTTCACTCTTTAAAAAATTGTTAATTAGAAGTAGGTCCAAGATTACCAAAAAAACTAAATCATTAATAGCTCTAAGATGGAATTGAAAGACAATAATACCAACAATGTGATTGTTTTGGCATGCAAATTTAACCTTGCCAAGCAATATTTTTTGAAAAATCACAAAAATTGCATTTAGAAATGAGTCCTACAAGTTATTTTTTCAAGAAGATGCTTAGATTGCCCGAGAAACAAGATTGTTCATAACTTTCACATCACTAATCCAAATGGAATGAATGAAAGCTTCACATATAAACAAAAGTAAGATTAATAATAAGAAAAAAATTTGAATTTAATTTCTGATTTTTGTGGATTTTATTTTCTAACTAGTGACCCAAAAAATTATGTTTAAGATGGCATAAATTTTGCTCCCTAGCATTGATTTAAATAAATATTATATTCCCATGAAGCTAATGAGTTTTTTTTTGTCTTATGAGAGAGTTTAAAAAAATCATCAAAAATTGAGATCATAGAAACTTGCTCAGACTTCTAAGAGTCTCCCCGGGGGGACTTTTAGTACTTTAGGGATTAGTTTAATTAAGATAGGATCAGGGATTTCTATTTTGACATGAAACTCACTTTTTTTTGTCAGGATGTCTTTTAGCATTAGTTTGGACGTGGGTCACATAACATCAACAGTTGGTGATTGCCTTGATCTTTTTGTGGTGTTTGTTCTACTTTCTCTTGAAATTAGAGTTTAGGGTCAAGATGTCTATCAGAATGAGGATCACTTCAACGATTTTACGTTTCTTTGGTTAGTTTTTGGATATGAATTTGGTACTTCAACCTATGCCTTGTAGTGAAAATGTGTTGACATATTGCGAATAGTTCTTTAACTTATAGAGCAATATGTCTAATAGTCCAAGTCCTGTATAGTCAATCATTTGGTGATTTTAATGAATCATTTTCTTGGTGCCAATTGACTTAGGTATAGATTTCAGACGAGAATTTGGAACTTGATTTCAATATATCATGTCGTGTAATGTGTTCATATGTTGAACTTGTTTTGTATCTTCCAATCCGGATCACATATTATTAATCATTTGGTAATTTTGTAGATCTTTTATGGTGTCAATCTCTATTTTTCCTCAAATTAGGGTTTAGGTTCAAGATGTTGTTCATTGCATGTTGAGGGATTGAAGAATTATCGGCATATTGGTGAGTTCAAGTTTGTTTCTTTGGATTTTGGATGTGAATTTGGAAATTTGGTTTTCATGCTTCAGTTTGGGTTTATGGCCATCATGATTTCACATATTTGGTTCCAAAAGTTCTGCATTCTTTTGAAATGAGTGACAATTATGTGTGGATTAATCATTTCCCCATGTGCCAATTGGTTAGAAACAAACACCTTTGTCTTTTGAGTTTAGAGAATATCAATGGTTTTAAACACATGCATCTCTTGCAAAGTTATCTCATGTGTATACTTGTCATTAGTGTACGAGTAATCAAGGGTATTCTTCCCAAAGCCCTATGAGTGAAATGTCTTGTTTGTTCCTATTCAACCCTTCCAAGGTACAATATTTTACTGACATTGTTGAAGGCGTGCATAATAGCTGATTGGTGTACATTTCAATGATAGTTATTGCAATTACAATATGGTTATAGGCTTTTCCACAATTGATTATAACCATGAGTTACCTACATTTTTATATTACAAAGCACAATGCTTGTGCATTTTCTTGGAATGAGGATGTTACTAGGAAATAGCCCAAGGAGATCACTTTGAAGTTTTTAGAAAACTACATGAGTTAAAAGATAGGGTCCATTCAATTCAAAGGGGGAAAATTTATATAATATGTAGGGCTACTATAGGGTCCATAAAATTCCATATACTCTAATATATATAAATTAGGCTACATAAAAACATCATGTAGTAGGAATTTTTATTAATAAGTTAGCCTTAATAGATAGAGGCAATGCAAAGTTTTTTAGTACTATGAGTATAGATAAGGACAAATAATTTCATGTGGATGATAAAATAGACACAATTAAGAAAATCTACAATGATTGGTGGTTGATTGAAATTGTGCCATGGTACTAATAGTGTATATATCAAAAATATTAAGTGTAAATGTAAGGAATTGACTACAAATGGCACAAATTATCACATTGCACAAATAGTGAGGTTTACCTTAGAGAATTCAATGATTTGAAATTTGTATAATATAAGGATAGAATTTATAGTCCATTTCACCTCAGTCTTTGAAGACATATGTGTTAAAACACACAAATATTGAATGGGATGTTCACAAGATAGCTTTAGACTTTTAGTGGAGATTTTGAAATGTTCTATGGTAAATTTGTTATTTAAAACCACCACTTCGTTAATGGCACTTGAATTGAATTGATTGTTGTTGGTTTCATAGTGTATATGCATGTAGTAGAGGGAAGGAAAAATTTGTAATGGATGGCAATGGGAAAAATTTGGACAATTCAATATCATATGTAAGATAGACCCATTGAAAAAATTGCATGAATGAATTTACAAAAAAACATAGTGTATTGGAAATACACCCTTATAGCTTTTTATATAAAAACATAGTCATCTTAAAAGCAATAATGAAGATAAATAGCCCTACATCAAATACCCTTTTAACTCAAGTGTATACCTTAAATTACAAGGAGTGATCTCCCCGAGGAAAATAGTTGAATGAAATGTTGTAGTAAAGTTTCTAACATGTTTTTTTTATAGCAAATGTTGAAGTTTCAAATTCCTTTGAAGGTCTCTCACTCTCTCTGCCTATTTTCTCTTGACTATGTGAGGCATGCATTTATTAAGTATTAGTTTGCATTTCCTCTTAGTTGTTTTGGAGTAGTGCTTAATATGTCACATCCAAAAGAAGGACAATTCTATACAAGATTTCCCATTCTTTCATTTTTGTTGTTGACAACTTCGTTCTTGCATCATTACTACTATATAATTCTCATGGTGAATGTGGATTTTTTCAGATATGATTTAAGGAACGTGTGATTATTACAACCTGTGAGGTTTTTGAATTGCTTTAGTCCTCTCTGTGCCCAACTCTTTTCTTTATAGAGATTTTATTGCAATAATAATGAATGTTATTGTGAACAACTCTTAGTTGGTGCAACCTCGTGTGAGTAAGATTTTTCCTCAGTTTCCTTCTTGGAGTTTGACTTTGACTTGAATTGCTTATATTGCAAATATGAGATGAAGACACTCGTAATTGTTAATTTTTAGTTAGGTTTTGAGACTTTCTAGTTGGCAAATGACAAAGAATTATAACACACCAAAGATTGTGTTATTGGGATAATGTTTGCAAAAGTTACTAAGAGCCTAGGATTTATTGGTAGGTGTTCAACAATGAATTGCTTTTGCAACAATAGATACACGGTTAAATGTTTCTTTCCATAGTGATCCTAGGCTTAGTCTTTGATTGTTCTTATGGTAAAGAAAATCTAGACATATTAGCTTCAACGGATTGTTCAAAGTAGAAATTCTAAACCTTGATGATAGTATATGTAGAATTTTTTTGGTATATGTACACCTAAGTCACTTAGCTCAAATAGGGTGACTACTTGTTTGTCCAAATCAATATTTATGTAACATTACAAATTGAATGATTGTGTAGAGATAAAAAAAAAATTAGTTGGCAAGACATGCAATTGTAATATGAGACTACTAGCAATGTAACGATTGTCACTCCGTAGTTTATATAGTTATGGAAAAACAAAATATTCTTGTTCAATTGCAAGGTGTGTCTAATTGCAAGGTGTGTTGAATTGCCTTGCACTATGCTAATGTCAATTCTAATTCAAAGACTCTATTCCTAAGTTATAACTATTCATATAAGATTGGAAAACATTAAAAAAAACTTTGTCCCAAGCTTTGCTCTTTGATGAATTAGGTCTTTTGAGATGTTACCTCAATCATGTGTGTGAGTGTGTCTAGATCATTTGGTGCTAAGTGTACATAACCTTCTACTAGTGCTTGTAGTAATTCTCTTAAGCTATCAAATTTGAGATCTGAGTATTGTGATCTTTACAAGGAAATAATGAATTGGGATCAATTGATTTCTCACAATCACATGTATAGGTTTTGAATGGTGGGGCTGATGATTGATTTGATCTCCATGTTTGTTCTCATGTTTGTAGTGCAATTGTTGCTCTAGTAATTCAACATTCAAGGTATTTAAAATTAGGTGGCATGAAGATGAAGCATGGTGGAGGTTTCTAATCACAGTATTTGGTTTGTAAATAGTGTTATAGGTAGTCATACTTTTGACTAGCTAGACTCACAGGTGATGTTGAAAACTACTCTTTAGTGAAGCATGGATTTAGTATATAGAGTCATCTTTTTGATCTTGGAGCATTCCATTAGTAGTATGGGGAACTTACAAGTTTGAGGATTCAGACAAATCGTGTCCATTGGCAATGGCAAAATAATAAGTAGCTAGGAATTGAGCATTAGTTTAGTCTCTTGGGAAGTGTATCATAGGTATACTAAGATCAAGTGGCTCTAAGTTTTGTACAATTTGTATTGAGTGCGAACAAGTAAAATCTAAGTTTTTTTTTAATGTCAAGATTGCTAGACATAGAATGTTATATAGAGCAATGTTTAAATTAACCCCTAAATGAATTTGACTATGTTTTCACCAAAATGCTCCCAAACTTCCATTTCTAATACAAATATCAAATTTTAGAAATAAAATATTTTTGGGCACATGTAACCATAGGATCTTGTAGTGCATTGGTTTGAAAAGATGTGGAAAAAATTTCAGAAATTTCCACCAATGCATGTAGAGTGCAAGATATTAGCATTTGAATGGACAAAAGTCCTTTTTTTGGCCCTATGAAAAAAGGGCAGTTGCACTTCACAAGGTTACATTTGTATGAAAAAAATTCCAAAATGGTGGTACTTCTTTGAATTCATTTTTCAAGGCAAGTTGGCTAAATTATTGAAAAAAATTCAGATCCTTTAAAATTGTACAACATATAGGAAAAAAAATACTAAGTAGAAAGAACTAGAGAATGATTCAAATTATGAAATTGTTAAGAAGTTAATTATGGAATTGAAAAATGACAATCCCAATGGTTGTAATGTTGTAATTAACAATATACATCCTATGATGTTATTTTTTTTCAAAAATATTGAAAATTGAGTTAAATAAAGGACTTCAAAGTTTATTATAGAGTAGAAAATCCATAATTGCCTACAAACTAAAACTCTTCTTAACTTTCATCTCATTAATCAAAATGGAATGATTCAAAGCTTTCCACTTCTGGATAAATCTAGAAAACTAATTTCAAATTTTTATTACTTAAAAAAGTCATTTTTCAAGAATTTTTTAGGGCTCCCATAGTTGCCTACAGAGCAATGAAAATGACATATCATACAATATCTTTTGAACCATGTAATCAAAAGTTATGAAAATTGTTGGGCCTTAGAGCTACTCCTTGGGCACATGTTATGTGAAAATTAAAAAGAATAAAAACTCTGTTCGTAGTGAGCTGCCCAAAATCACTATATTGCCAAAAAACTTGGTTTTTAGGCATTTAGGGGTTAAAGAAGTGCATTTGTATCACATTTCATATTTAAAATGTATGTCAAGATTAGGGCAATTGAAATCCCAATTTCTGATGCCGCTTATTACTTAGTTTTCTACAACAATTCCATTTTGGTTTGGGAAAAATCTTGGCATCCTAAGGTGGATAAAACTTTTTGTCTCAAGATTTGTTCTTTGATGAATTACGTTTACAAGATGTGAATTTAGTTGGCAAAAGAACAATTTTCAATACAACCCATTCAAAATCTACAACTTTTGCTCACAAAATGATAATGACATATATTCTTCCAATTTCATATTCAAAACATAACAGACCCTCAAAAAATGAAAAACTTCAAATTAGAATCAATGTGATCAATTATCAACTCAATTTTCTTAGGCTCATTTACAATCACTTAATTGTGTGGAATTACGTTTAGTGCACAACCACCTTGCCACTTCAATTACAATTGCTTTCAACTTAAATTGGTATGGTTGGTTGTGTTTCATCCTTAAATCTCTTCTTAAATATCACCTTCAATTGGCAACATTGTAGATGCATTCTTTCACCACATTTTTGTTGATAAATCATGTCAATTATTACTTTTCATCCATTTTTATTGTTCTAATGTCAAAGGCCTTATACACATTCCAATGGCATGGCTTATTGTGAGTGCCAATTTATTCACCCTTGGTAAATTTGTGAGCACAACTAAATTCTTGGTTTTCGATCAAACTATTCTTATTTTGGGGGCTATAAGCGCAATCCATTGTGCCTTCCAAGAAATGGATCTTTTCTAAGTGCCTAAGTGTAGACAAATATATAAAAACAACCAAAAGAATAACTCCTAATGCAAAAACTAAGGTAATTGGCCGAATGAATTAGGCTACTGTGGTTTTAGGTGCAAGATAATTTAGAAAGAAACCAAGCATACCATCTTCTAGATAATTCCTTGAATTTTCTAAAAATAGATTGTGAGTTTGGGTCTTAATTGGGTACTTCCATAAAAATTTCATCCAAACTTAATCTAAAACTTCATCCTTCTATATCTTATTGATTTTTTGGTCTTTTCCTAAGAAAGAGGTTCTTGTGTATTTTATTTAACCTATTCTGTAAGCCTATGGTCCTAACTTCCTATTCTAATTTAACTTCTAAGTTATTTATTGAAGTTCCTTAATTTCCTAAATTCGATTCAATTTTCGTCAATTTACAATTATTTTTTAAGATTTATTATTTTTTTCCTTGTAGAGTCTAATTCTAACTTTCTGAATTGCTAAGGCACTTCTGGATTGTGTTTTTCTACTAAAACTTCTTGATGGATGAAGTTTGACCACTTACTTAAAACTTCATCCTTTAATTACTTTCAATCTACAATTCAAACTCGATTTTAGATTTTGCTTGTGGGTTCTAGGTGATTAATTCTTCTTAATCTTATGTTCTTGTTCCAAATTTTCAATTCTAACTAAGTTTCATCCAATTTAAGTCTCAAACTTAATTTATTGATAACTTCTTTGTTTTAACTCCGATTTCTACTTGTC
Source organism: Straminergon stramineum (assembly GCA_963920665.1). NCBI lineage: Eukaryota > Viridiplantae > Streptophyta > Bryopsida > Hypnales > Calliergonaceae > Straminergon > Straminergon stramineum. The sequence continues at coordinate 5,579,489 of OY987272.1, forward strand.
TTATGTTTTTGGAAAGCTATGAACTTCTACTTTAAGATTCTAAATTCAAACGTGACCTGACTTCTAATCCTATGGGTCTGACTTGTATGTAGGCCTCCGCTCTATCAGTAATTTTTCCTAATCTTTCCTAGTCAATAGAAAAAGAAGGATTTAAGCACATACCTCGTGGTTTGCGTCATAAATTAGGTAGTTGAACACACCTTCTAAGTCTCCCTTGTTTGCCATTGTTGGTCTTCGTTTGGTATTTTTGCTCACCATTTAAAAGTAGTATTTTAGTACAAGTTTGAAATGAACTTCTACCTACTTCCTTCTTTTCTTTCTACTTCACTTCTTTTTCTTCAACACTATTCCAACTACATTATTGTGTTCAAAGGTTGACCTTGGGATTTTTATACAATAATTGGTTCCAAACTTCAAGAGAATAATTGACTTTTGAAGTTCCTATCCTTCATCCAAATCAATAATAATTCTATCCAAACTCTAATGGCCTAAACTTTTCTCTAAGATTTCCCCTAAACCTTATCCACTTCTAAATTGCTCTTAAACTACCAAGTAGACTTTTCATTTTTTTCTAATTTGCAATTAGGGTGTTAGAATTCCAATTGAGGGAGCTTCAAGTGTCTTCTTTCTTCATACTTCTTTAAGGTGTGAGTTTGAACAATTTGAGAGTGATGAAGAGATTTATGAGTGATGACAATGTCTAATTTCCCTCTCCTTCTATCCTATTCTACTCCTACCTCTCTATTTGAATTGATAATTTCAAAAGACAAATCCTACTCCTAAGTTTATTTATTTTATATTTACTTTTGGTTTAGTTTGGGAAATTCTTCTTTGAAACTTGAATTCGTACGGGTATGGCCTAAACAGTCAAGCTTACAGCTTGGCAGTTGAAGCACCCTAAGGGCCTATTCACATGAAGGACCGGACTAGACCTCCAACAGGGTCCAGGGGGGTCACATGACGAAATTGTGAATTTGATTTCCGATATGGAGCTTTGGTCCCTCCTTGGCTCCCAGGCTTGGCTCTTCCATCCTTGAATTTAGGATTTGCAAACCCACTCTCCTTTTCCTCAACCCGACTTACTAAAATAAATTGAGATTATCCTCCACATGTCACCTTGTCTCATGTCATGCTCAATCTCCCTTGATTTTTGTCTTGTTCTCATGTTTACAATCATTATTTTGGAAGGGTGCTACTAATGCAACTTCATCATCCCTCTGGAGTTTGGAGGCTTGCATTGGAGCTTGGAAGTTAGAGGTCTTACGTTGGAGTTTGGAACCATAGATGCAAATATGTTGTCTCAAGGCTACACCCTGCTTGGTTAATACCACCCCTAAGTTGTGATTTTGAAGTGATGTAATTTGTTTGTGTACACTCATGTTTTTTTGTCTATTAACATGAGAATGTTATCATATTTTGTAATGACCTAGATTGTGATTAATCACAAGAATTTTCTCTAAACATTTAGAAGTACTTGTACTTCATGATGCCAATATTGTTTTATAATTGACTAACTTGAAAAAAAGTTGTAATTAAGTGAAGTTTGTGAATAATGATTGTTATGGGACTATTCAAAACTCAAGATCACTATTTACCCTAGAATAATCCAATTTTGAAAACAATAATTTATTTTTGAAAATGATTGATTATGATTTTTCTATTCAAGTTTTTGTGCAACAATGTCCAGTTCAAATAAGCCTCAAATACACTAGAATATTGAGAAAAACACACATTAGAATCTATTTATATATATATATATATATATATATATATATATATATATATAAAGTAGATTTTGAGAAGTCATAAATTGATTGGGTTTAGGCATGATATGCCATTTAACCACATTTTTTTTATGTCCATTTTTTAAGATTTGATATGTGAAAAGAGGATTAAAAGACCTCAAATCACTTTTACAATTTTATCACCGTCATGATCAAACATTATAATATTTCAATCCACAAGTGATATTAAGTTGTGTTTCCTTTTCCCATGTGATCTCTAACATGTCTAGTTTGAATTTGTATAGTTATAATTCTAAAAAATTAATAACACTTATCAAACTATTAATTTCTTGTTCAAATTGGAGAAAATTCCAAGAAGCTTAAAAAGCCCTTGGGCATTTAGGGGTTCATTTTTTTTCTTCTTAAACTCACAAATCAAATTAAATGTATAGGTAAAAGGTTTGAATAACAAATCTAAAATTTGTAACAGTAATCCAAGAGCTAAAGAAAAGAATACACATGTTCCAAACTCAACTTTTTCAAATAGTAATGTAAAATTGTAAAAGGGACTTGGAATCTCACAAGGCAATATCTTAGATTTGAAAAATATTTTTTGTAAGGTACAAACTAACTGAGGGGCTGTCTACACCCATGTTATGTCTTGTAAACACTTTCACAAGGATGTTGTTAGGTTTAGTAAACATTTTGAGCCTATTGTTCTTCATCATCCCAAATTCCCAATATTATTTTTCAAAATATTGTTCTGTCTTGCTTATATGATAAATCTTCATTTTAGGCACAATGTCTTGGTTGAGGTCCCCTCAAATGTGCCACAATCCTCATCCCAACTTGAAGATCTATCACAATCTGAGTTTTTTAATCTAAATGATGTAGATCCATCTCAAAATGATGAAGATGATTGTGAAATGGGAGAGCTTCAAGGGCACACAATGCCTAGGACAGTATATAAAAAAAGACCTTGGAATACTTCAAACCTCATGGTTTTACTTGTTGTGAAAAAAATACATTGATTTACATATGGTTTTGGTGTTGGTTCAAAGGTTCTTTACAACCCTGGACATGAATGTTGGGCACTAATTTTAGAGAATTGTTTTTAGCAAAGAATTAGCTGCTCTCGACAACAATGTTAACCCTTTGACATTGGGTTGGTCATTGTGGGAGAAAGTGGTTAGGGAACAATATGAGATGGTAGCTCTTATTGTTGGAAAATTCATTATTCATGAGTTGTGCAATAGCCCGTATTGTGTGTTGCCCTCATGGAAATTGCAATGAGGGTAGCATGGACTCTAAGACCATGTCTGTCAATCTCCGTGACCTCATCTCACAATTTGCAACACCTAAAAATAAAGATGCACTCAATGTTGCTATTTTTGGTAGTCTATTATGGCGCATGTTTGTTTTATCATGTTGTTGAGTAGAGAGGCCTTGCCTTGGGAAAACGAAGGACTTCTAGCGCAGTCCCAATGTGACTAATCATCCAAAAAGACTTACAACTAGATGTGGCCTAGAAAATGAAAGATCCCATGGTCATATAAACTTACAAACATAATGGTAAACCCTTAAATGGTATTATAATAACCAATAAAATATCACATCTCCATACATCCCCCACAAGATGCTTTGGAGTCTCAACATACATTATATGTTTGTAAAAGATAGTAAAAAAAGTTTATACCCTTCATAAACTCCTTTTGAGGAAATGTTTGATAGAAGAATGAGTGCCATGGCCGTTTTACAACTTCATCCTAAGAGTGTGATATATTCCTAAAAAGTAACACAAAATTTTACAACCTCTCCAAAATTCACTCAAAATTAAAGTATTATTTGACTTTTATAATCAGTCAAAGTTTATCCTTTCCAACTCAACGGTAACTCCTCACTTCTTTACTTACAAGCTTATAACTTTTACATACTAACTCCAAACTAAGAAAATAATATCATTTTGGAAAGCTAACTTGAATATCTACAACTTCTTCAAAATTCACTCAAAAGTAAGATATTGTCCACTTTTCATATTCTTCTAAAGTTCTCTCTTTTGAAAACCTAAGGCAACTCCTCACCTCTTCACTCCCAAGCTTATAGTTTTCACATAGTAATTCTAGACTTAGTGAGTAAGAGTTTTTTGAAATCACAAAAATAAGATGCATGATCTTTCAAAATTTCATTGCAAAAATCTCCATATACTATGTGCAATGGCTCCCCAAAGTCCCGGCTCTCGCAAAAAAACAAGGAGGAGAAAGAAGATGATCCTTCACCTCATCTACCACCTCAACCTCCATGCCATCTACTGAGACAAGCAAATTTTGGCCATTAAAATGCTATATGGGCGACAATGCACCCATGAGCAACCTCCTATCCTCTATAAGTCTATCAACATCATTTATGTAGACCTTTAATCCATTAAAAACAACCAAAGAAAGGTAAAAACAAGATTTATCTTTTTTTTTTACAACTTCAAACATGCAAACTAAAATATTAAAACATCTTCAAGTATAGAAATCTGTCACGACCCTCATCACAAGGCGTGCCTGTGCCACCTTGGTGAGCAAGGGGGACATTGGGGGTGACTCCCCAAGCCTTGCAAGAGATGAGGTGAGGGGGACTAGGAGTCCCGAGCGATCAGAGCAATGTAGCGCTCTGATCCGGACGAATTTGGGGGCGTGCAATACGTGCTTGGAAAGGTCTTGAGAAGACGCTTCTAGCCGTCCAAAGAACGCGTGATTTTGACTTGCGAGTCAAAAGTTATGGGAGTCAAAAGTTATGGGCGTTCAAAGTTGGGGGTGTCCCGGTCGCGCCGGGAGTGCCCTGGCCGCACCGGGAGTGTCCCGAATCTTTGGAGGGCGATATCTTTGCGAGTACTTGTCTGAATGGAGCAAGTGAGTAGTCCATCGGCATCTACGCGTCGCGTAGATGTCGAAAATGGGGTCGCATGTGCGATTTGGATCCCGGACCGCAAAGTTATGCTGGGTGGAAGTTCGGGAGTCCCAAAGTAGTGCGAATCGGGAGAAATGGGTGGTCTTCCAAGATGGGGTGCATCTTGGGGATTCCCGGTAACCTCTAGCATTTGGGGGGGGGGGGGGCTGCCGAATCCCGCAGAGAGTACTATGAGGAGGGGTGTTCTCACTCCTCACTCCCGGATGGTGCCATGGTGAGCCTAAGTGGCCCCGGGTGGTGAGGCTAGTGTTGGAGCCTCACCACCACTTATGTGTTACCATGGAGTGCTTGAGCACTCTTTGATACCGGTTGGGTGGTGTCCCACTTCACACTAGGCCATGGTGTGAGTCCCGTTTGGTGAGTCCCGATTAGTGAGTCCCGAAATGAGTTGGGTTGGGCCTAGTGGGGAGTTGGGTCCCACTCAAGGGCGGTTAGCACCGGTGGGAGTAGTGCCTCACCGAGTGCTTGGACATCAATGGAAGTTCCGCCTCATGTCATCAAATGACATGCCCGGTGTCTTGTGGGAGTTAAATATTGGAAGGAAAGGATTGGGAGTCACAGAGGAATGGGGAACCCTGTGACTTGAGTTGGAACCTAACATTGTGGGTGCGTGGCATGTGCAGTGTTAGGAGAGCGTGAACCTTGGTGGCACTAAGGTATTAAGTGTTTGGAAAGTGAGCTTAAGGGGGTAAGTGTTACTAAGGGGCGCGACAAAATCAAAGAACTAAATTCAAATGTTTGTCAAATAGAGGTAAAAAAGAGAGTTCAAGTGGAGTATGACCCCATTTGCTTCTTGAGACTCTGAAAAAACAAACACTTCAATTTAACAAACAATTATGTATTTTTACATAATGAACGCATATACAATGCGACAACGTTGAAAAAAAATCAGATGAAAAAAAGGTTCTTTACATCCATTTGATTAGTTTTTGTCATTCATCAAATACAAAACATCCACTTCAATGTTTAAGGGTTAAGATAAGTTTGGCATATTTGTGGTGATTTCCAAAGAATTTGGAATTATGAAAAATTATACCTAGTGGGAAAAAAACTATTGGGTAATGGATGTAGGTAAGAAGAAGGCAATCATGGTATTGAAGGTTGCAGTGCATCATGAAGTTTATGATTATATTGCTAGTTGATTACCTAACTCTTATTGATCAACCAATCCCACTGAGCTTATTGATTCTCTGAACTTAGTTGATGATACAGGCACATGATTTTATAAAATCTATTCTTCCTTTATTTATTTATTTTTCAAATTTTTCATAGATTTGACACAACTTATATTGAGCCCCTTTATAGATTATCATTCAACCGCCTTACATATATTTAGTCCTCTTACAAATTGTTTATAGAATTGACATATATTCTAGTTGTGTTTGGATAATAACTTGCATTTATAGATATGTGATTTCTTATATTAAATGTGAAACATATGTTTGGAAGAATTTTTTTTAACTATGCCAAAATGACATATGCAAGTTCTGACTTGTCAAATTTGTCACAGTTCTTATTTCATTTTTATCATGGATATACATGCAAATGGTGAAAGAGACTTGTCCCCTAAATCATTGATGTATACTAGCAAATGTCGTTCTAGTTTGTCCAAGGTATCAGATGGTTTAGCATCCATAATGAAAACCAACTGAGAAAAGACAATTGTAGTGATGATTGAAGGTCTAGACCAGGCAAATGCAAGACAAACTTAGTTATTTGATTTGGAATTGAAAAAGCACAATGGCAACATGGCATTATAGAAAGAGTCATTGCAAGCTCAAAAAATTGCTTAAGAGAAGCTTCTAGTCATTGAAGAAAATAAAATACAAGCAAGCAAGGAAACATCTCAAGGATTCATTGGAGCCCTAATGGCAATGAGCACTGCCATTGGGTCTAAAATGCAAGAGTCATAGTTCACTACTTTATGTTTATAATTGTATTGTAGTTCATGCAGTTGTAGTGCAATGTGCTTTGTCTTTTTCATTGCTATTGATTTGGTGTGCTATGTTATTGTTTTCCTTTTCCTATGAAGGTTTGAAGTCTTCAATATATGATGATTATTTTTCACTTGGTCATTCACATTCTTGCACTATGAATGCAATGCCTCTTCATGTTCTATGAATTTAATGGAATGAATTCAAAATTGGATCATCCATTTTGTCCCCTATTTCTTAAATTCATTTGTGTTTGGAATTAGAGTACTTGGTGAATGATATAAAGTTTGATGCATTTGAATTAATTAAAATTATGTTTAAAGTTACTGTGGGCAATTTGGCTGAACTAATAATTTGTAGATATGATGATTTACATTTCGATAATTAAACCAAACTTCACCTAACTTCTAGAAAAAAACTCAATAGAAATTAAAACTTGGAACCTTTAGTGCAAAGGTTGGCATATCCTATAATAGACATGTTATCCTTCACATTCCATCAACTTCCAAATAAATTATGAAAGCATATTGTTCAATATATTGATGAAGTAAAGATCTTTATAAAGATCAAGTGAAGATCCTTAAAGACTTTGTACATCACATGAAGATCCTTATAAATTTTGTACATATATTGAATGAAATTCACTAAAGATTCTTCCCTTGAATATGAGAGGGGAAAAAATTGTCAAATTTGAATCACTAATGTGTTTGTAAATGAAGGCTTAAAATTCAAATCTTAAAACTCAAGTGTATCAAAACTGAAATCATAAACATTTCATTCAAATACAAAGATAGTTGTTAAGATGTTAATATGTCTATTGTTGTAGCCCTTCTAAATGCCACAAATGCTCTACTATGGCATTTTTTTATCAACTATGCCTCATCTGTAATATCTCTTCTATTTCTTTGTTGTCTATAACCTTCATCATGATGTCTAGCTAATGGAAGTTCATCATTTGGTCTACCTATATCAAGCATGATATTATGTAAAATACATGTTGCATGCATAATACTAGATACCATAGCACAATCAAGCATATACATTGGTCATTTTAGAATTTGCCATACTCCTTTGAGAATACCAAATGATCTTTCTACAATCATTTGTGTGCTACTATGCTTGAAATTATATTGATCAGACATAGGAGTCAATCTATAACTTGAAAGTGAAATCAACATATGAGAGGTTTGTGTATAACTAGCATCACCAATTAATAATTCAAGTATGGGAATGGCTTGAATGAACCTCGTTGGTTCATTTAAGCAGTCTCTTCTATCAATAGCTGCTTTGATTCCAAAGTTTGTAAATACTCTAGCATCTTAAATTACATTTGGATAACTTGCAAAAATGTTAAAAAATCGAGTATCTACATCTATTATGGCTTGTAATATGAAGCTATAGTTTTTATCTTTATCATTAAAACCTATGGACCTCTCATTACCAAATAAATCCATTTCACTGTGTATGACATCTACGGCACCACATACTTAGGAGATTCCCCATTTGGATTCAAATCCACCTTTCACCTTCTGTAATTGTTCACCAACTAGCCTAGTCAAATGATGTTGACCCCTACGATTTAATGACTTTATAAATTGTGCAATGAACTCACTAACAATAGATTTTCCAACTCCAAAGAGTTCCCTTATTGAAAGTAAAGAATCCCTAGTAGTAAGGCTATGGATGGCCATTGCAACTTGCTTTGTAACTTCTAATTCTTGATTTGGAAATCTCTATAATCCCACTGGAGGATTGCTTTCAAGGTCATGCTTTACCAATGAGCATACATATTGAAATATAGAGACTAACATTCTAAACATCTCTCTAAAACATATTGGATCATCAACCATAATCCTGTGGAAAAATTGGTGCCACCAATGGATTGTTCTAGACTTCCCATACCATGGGCTGTATTGAATGCCTATCAATTCTCTATAGGTAAGTGGAGTATTTGATAAAATGCAAACTGTCTTTGCATCTTCCAAAATGACCATAGATGCAATCTTATTACAACTTTTCTTGACATGAGGCGAATTTAAAGTTGCAAAAGTTTTGAAATTGGAAAGACTTACCAAAGGAACAAAATTAGATGCTTCACAGTGACATTTGAGAGCCCATCCTATTGCGATTGCACCTCCTTCTAGAATGCACATAAGTCTTTGCACTTTCATTGCCATAATGTTCAAAAGTATCCCTTGTTCATGTATGAATGGAGTACTTGACAAAATAATGAAAACATATGAATAAAAGGTTGAAGTAGAGTTCCAATGAAATGCTAAAGTACTTGTTGTGCCCCTTAGTGCCCCTTACCACTTTAAGTTCACGTTCTAGTGCTTTCCAAGCACTTTGCCCTTTAGTGACACCAAGGGTCACGCTCTCCTAACATTGCACATGCCACGCATCTACAATATTAGGTTTCAATTCAAGTCATGGGGTTTTCCATTCCTCCGTGACTCCCAACACTTCCATTCCAACCTTTAACTCTCACAAGGCACCAAGCATGTCATTTGATGACATGGGGCGGAACTTCCATTGATGTCCAAGTACTTGGTGGAGGCACTACTCCCCACTCCAACTCATTTCAGAACTCACTAATTGAGACTCACCAAACAAAACATCCACCATAGCCTAGTGTGGAGTGGGAAACCATCCAGCTGGTATCAAGGAGTGTACAAGCATTCCACGGTAACACACAATTGGTGGTGAGGCTCGAACACTAACTTCACCACCCGGGGCCACTTAGACTCACCATGGCACCATCCGGAAGTGAAGAGGGAAACCACCCCTCCTCATAGTACTCTCTACAAGATTCGGTAGCCCCTCCCATATTAGAGGTCACCGGGAACCCCCAAGATGCTCCCCATCTTGGAAGACCATCCAATTTCAAGTAGTATCCCCCAAACTGGACCCCCAAAGACTCCCAATCTTTCCATCGGTATAACTTAGAGCTTAGAGCTCCAAATTCAAAGTACAAGCTCATTTTCGTGATCTACATTTTTCGTAGATCACTGTGGACTATTCACTTTCCCCAATACAACAAGTATTGATGAAGTTATGGCCCTCCAAAGGTACGAGTCCCCTAGGAGGTGAAGTTCTCCGAGACTCCACCCTCTTTGGATACCCATAACTTTTATCTCATAGCTCATCTCTTCATGAGCCTTATCATTCTAGAAAGTTTGTCTCCTTAGATTTTCAATGATATGTGGCATGCCCTATTTGGCTCAAAGGAATCCTCCCAAACCTTGTTTCCCACGTCTCCATGCCTTGGGACGCGACCAGGACACTACCAACTTTGAGGAGCCATAACTTTTGACTCCCAACTCAGATTCTTGCGTTCTTTGAACCCATGGATGCGTCTTCTCACAAGCTTTCCAAGAATGTGCTACACGCCCATTAATTCATCCAAATTAGAGCACGACAACACTCTGATTGCTCGGGACTCCTAGTCCCCTTCACCCCATCTCTTACAAGGCTTGGGAGTCACCCCAACGTCTCCCTTGCTCACCAAGGTAGCACAGGCATGCCTCATGATGAGGGTCGTGACAGTACCACCTGGAAATATAGGCAAATTAAGAGAGAATGGAGTGTCTAAGTAGAGTATATGCCAATGCTACATACCACCAGAGAATATAAGAAAATTGAGAGAATAGGTAGCTTGAAACTAATGAGATTGTGCTTCAAAGTAATAGAAGAAACTAATATGCTAGGGAGAAAAGAATTTGAGCTAGGGAAGAAGGGAGGAGCCAAGGAGTTGATGGGAGCCATGGAGAGCAATTGAAATGGGAGATGGGGGTTCATTAGTCAAACTCCCTTTTAAATATATATATATATATATAGTTCCCAAGTTCCCTCTACAAGTATCTTCCCTCTAGAAGTATCCTTGCTACATGCCAATCAATCCTAAAAATTTGGAAATATTTCATTTGGAGAAACGGTTCACATGCGGAAGCTTGATGTGGCATAAACTTGATCTTGATTACTTGGCCCGTGGAGCTCCAACTTCAATCTGGTCCTACATGCGAATAGCACTTGATAGTCCTGACATGACCAACTCTCACGAACCAGCCTCACGACCCCACACTCACAACCAACTCCCATGACCCATCTCCTTCGGCTCCACGTAGTGTCTAGCTACTCGCTAAGACTCTAGCGTTGATGACGGACTATGACAAAACTCTGATTGGATGTGGCAAGGCACGAACGGACGTGGCGCAACTGCTTGGTGTCTAGCTATTGGCCAAGACTCCAACCTCCAACTACTCTAGTCTTTCTACTTTCGGCCTTTAGGCCTCTGGGCCAATTCGATCCTTTGGCCAAGCCAGGCCAGTTTAACCCTAGAACATTGAGCTAGTGACTATGGAAATCAACCATTTTAGAACTATGTGACATCATCCACTTTCAAAAAATCAAAAATACTCATTGGGAGTCAAAGTACTGTAGAAAATCTCCCCTTTCCACCCCTAATTCCAAGGATGAATAGTTTCACTTCTGTCCTATGGAAGAGAATTTATTGTCCTTCATCAGACAAAAAACGTCCGTTGCATTGTTTAGGGGTTAAATGTTTTGGACTTTTGAAATTCTTTGGCCTTGGCTTATGGAACTAATTATGGTCCAAAATTCTAACTTTTGGAGATTAATTCCAAATCACAAACAAATTGCTTAAAAATCCAACTTTGGAAGTTTGACATTTTGTGAAAAGTAACTAGCTTAGGCTCTTTAGTAGGTATAAGGGAGTAAGAAAAGTCCCCATTTTGACTTCAATCCGACATTGTTTGCTCTCGATACACCAATCAACTCTGCAAACAATCTTCAATTTTGCCGGTTTTGGAAGATCTTGTCAATTTATACTTCTAACTATCAAAATACCATGAAACTTGTTAAAATGCATTATTGGTATAAAAAAAGCTTTTCTAATTTTTAGAGAAATTTTCTTGCATCCTAGATAATTTTCATGAATTTTCCATCGTGAATTTTGGTGGTTGACCATCCGGAAGAGGATCTTTTGACTATCAGAAAATTCTAGAACTTTTTGTGGAACCTCTCATAGAATCCCACAAAAGATGTGCAATCTCATATTTTTACTTTGCACATGTGATAAAGGATGGAAAAATCTTGCTATCTCCTTTAATTTTTGGTAAGTAGGGAATCTTTCATATGGAGGGGAATCTTGGCAAACCGATTTTGTTGTTGGACTCTTAGCATGATTTCCAACTCGAAACTCAATAATTGGATTGTAGATGCCTTTCACTAGTCCATCTTGAGTTTTCTTCATCTACAAGCTAACAATTGGGGTTTCTACTATTTCATAGATAGGATGGGGAAACTAAAACCTCTCTTTGGGAATCTACTCTAAATTTATCACATAGTTTCCTCTAACCAATTTCACCATTATTTGTCCCATGCAAGACAACTTTGGACAATTTGGGCAATTTCTACTAAAACACACTAACTTTATACAATTTATAGGTTTCTACCTTGTTTACATGCGGGTCCGGGTTTATTTGAAGGGAACCACTCTATTTAGGATCAAATGCTATATTGACATGTGATATACAAATTTTGGCTTTCCACTCTTTGGGGGCTTTTGTATAATAAACTATACTCAAACTAGTATAAATGGAAAAAAAAAATAGTAAGTCTTACGTGACGAATTGGAAGCTCACACTTATACATGGACTAAACACTTCATACATAGGGCTGCTATGTCCAATGTTCAAAAAACTAGTATATCTTTTCACTCGATCAACCACTTGGTACATAACTATTACATAAGAAACATCCTGAGGATAAGCTTGTGAAAATACATATAAAATGTTAATGAAAGTATATAGATCCTAAGAATTTGACATATCCAAAAGACATATGATCTTCCAACCAACGATTGGTGTACAAATGAAACAAGGCTACACCACATAATAGTCTATTTTGTTGCACCTATATTGTTATTTTCAATGTTTTAGAGATAAATACTACTCTGTATTATTAAAAAATAAGAATCTTTGTAGTAGATCCAACTTTATTCAATATATGATTTTGTAGGGGATTCTCTAGGGCCATTAGATGAAATTTGTCCATTTAGAAGACTACGAGTTCCTCGTAGTGGGGAACTTAGTGAACTATGCCACTTCAACCTGTTGATGTGGTCAGGAGACAACCACATCAAATTTTTATTTTTTTTGAAATTTTTTTTTGTTCGACTTCTTTTATAATTTTAGGGCAAAAAAATAAAAAAATAATTATTTATTTTTAGTCTTTATGACGGTTGACAGCAATTTATCGTTCCCTCACTGTTGCGGGAATAGCGTGGGGGACAGGGTTGAAATGGCCCTCCAAAGCTCCTGAAAAACATCTAATGCTACATGTCTTATTTTTCTACACGACCTTTTTGTAGTTTGGACAGCTTGTCCATTGTTTGGTCAACCTTTCCATAGTCTAGATGGCTTGTCCGTTGTCTAGATGGATTGTCGCCTTGTCCATTGTTTGGTCAACCTTTCTATAGTTTGGATGGCTTATCCATTGTTTAGTTGACCTTTCTATAATATGGATGTCTTCTCTATTGACTTGCATGGACATGCCATCCAAAAAAAAAAAAATTTGGATCCCGACATACATTGCAATTGGATCCTAATATTTTGACAAAAATCTTGATATCCAAATGTGATATGACATTGAAACACCATGTATATGATTGACTTTATGTGTTTGGAAGGACATCGTGATTATCAAATGAATTAGGGGATCATGGTCATTATTCACTAGTTTATGTATATCAAAGTTTTTATGAATTTTTTTGGAAATTTTATATAACAAGCCGACAGATTCCAGACCTATCCCTAAAGTCCTCCCACTGACTAGAATGACTTTAAATCATCCAATTTCTAGACACTGAAACACATGTTTGAATGAACAATCCTTGTAGATGCTAATGTTGGAGACACTTGAGATTACTTTCATATAAGAGCTACAAGGGATCAACCTAACTTTGGAGCCAACGTAGGTTCTCTACTAGAGTATTACACCTTTGGTATTATGGAAGATCACCCTAATCAAAGAGCCACTAGACGTTATCCACTAGAAGATAATACCCTCAGTGTTCCATGGATCAAGGTTTGTTCCCTAATGGTAGATTAGAGAACCCCACACATCATCATTGAAGAAAACTCCTTGATCAACCTTCTTGATCCAAGAGTTTGCTTTATGTAGGAATAAACATCACGACCTTATAGAATATCATGTTTCCAAGATCTACATGTTTGGGATCTTTTATTTTACGGTTAGTTTTTTATTTATTGCTTATGTGACATTTTCCTTTGTTTTCATTGTAGTTCAACCTTCCAAGGCCGAAGACCAAGCATCTTGAGAAACTACTAGGGCTCAAAAAAAAGCAGGAGCATGACGAGGACAGGTAAGTGAAAGCATTTTCAACTAGCTTGGGATCTTTTCAATTAAGGTTATGTGAATTTTTTGCTATCTTTTGATTGTAGGTTCAACTCATTGCAAATTCTTGAGGACCCTCCAATGTCCAAGACAGAGCAATAACATGATGAGAAAATGTTTAGTTTGAGGGTCATTGCATGAACCACTTGTCCTTTTTTTGTTCCCTTGGTTTTAGAGAGGTAGTTTTCTGCTCATAACTTTTGCATTGTGTTTTTGTTTTCCATGAAATTTTAAAGAAATGTACATTTAGTAGATGCAAACATTGAGTAATTTTTTTAATTTTTAAAAATCAATTTATTATTTACAAACTTTCCCCAAATGGATGTCTACCTTAGCTATTTTGGATTTTTTAGTATTATTATTACAACTCAAAAATGTGATTTTGAAGGTCGAAATTGAGATACAAAGACTTCTACTAAGCTTATACAAGCTTTCAAAGAGATTTTTCTGAAATAGTAAAGTGTCCACCTTCCATACATGCTCAAAGTGCACTACCTTTGTGCAAGTGAAGATAAGAAAATTATTTTTACTAAAGATGCAAATGGTTGTGAAGAATCATCTTAAAGTTAGAAAAAATAATTCTTTATTTTCTTTATTTTCTTTATTTTTTATTTTCTAGAATGACATTCCAAAATCTCTCTTTTCTTATATTTTCCATCATTCTTTTTTTGTGCATAAATTTTTGAGAGATTATTTTTCTAAACTTGATTTTTCACACACATACTATTTCGAATGCTTTACTAGTTATCCAAATTTGATTTTATTAAAAAAATTCTTCCAAAAGTCACAATACTCTAGCACTAAGGCCATTTTGAGACCCAAATAGTAAATGTTTATTGCAACTATCCTTGAATTAATTTGCTTCTTTAATGTTTAACTTTAGACAAGTGATTTTGTTTAAACCCTAAACGCCTAGATTCATCTCCAAAATTGACAATTTGAGAAAAATCATTATAAAGTGCTATTTGGAAGCATACTTTGGAATTTGTATGCAAAGAAAATTTGTAGATTTTGATTTTTAGATTCCATCAGTATTGTTAAATTCTCCAATGCTGCCATCAATATTTTTTATAAATTTTGAAAGAGAAATTTCAAAATTCCTTCAAAATTAGATTGCAAGCAAAATTTTATCATTTTTTGAGTAAAATTTGTTGGATTGGATTTGAAATGAGGTTTTCTTTATAGGGTGATTTCTTGAAAATTTTGTGTTCCTCAAATCTATGACCTCATTTTGGCAAATCTAATTTTGAACTAAAGTGAATGCAATTTGACCACTTAACATACTTGCACATTTGTAATTTTAGAAAACTATGTACTCTAGTAACACCAAATTCAACCCTTAGGTAGGACAACAACTTGATAATGTATCTCCACAAATTAGAATAACTTTCATCCAAGTAGTTAGCAAGATGAAACTACAGTTTCAATCTATTCATCGTATAGAAAATGGACGTTGAAGCACTTAGGAGTTTAACACACTCACTAGATAAATGGTTTATTTGACAGATAATCAGTTTAACTTACACAATGATGATACACTTGGTTTTATAAAAGACCTTCTGTGTATGCACCTCCACTGGATCGAGAAAATTGAAAGTTTGCCATAGCTACAATAGCTTTGAGAATCAAATTTTGAGCATGAAAATCCAAAGTGCCCATTGATGATGCCTTCATATTGATTAAAAAACAACAATTACTTGTGATGGTCAAAGAGGAGGGGTGACCTATTCAAAAAGGGTCCTTCAAGGGTTGATTCGGATTTTTAAAGGGATTGCACAATAAGAAAGAATATTCAAATCAATTTTTTTTAAAGATAGGAAGAAATTAGCATCTGATGCACTTCAATTCATATTTTTTCACATTGTTATTGAATTAGCTCAGAACTTCTTTAAGTAAAGTTGTTGTGTTTAACAAGTGTCCCTATTCTTAATGTTTACAATCAAATAATACTCTGAAAACACCGATGTGATCATTGTGAATTCAAGATTTGAGCATGTAAATGATGAAAGTGGAACTCCTAGCTTCATACATGAGGAAGCAGGATATTAACAACAAATGACAGCTTCAAAAAGAATTTTAGAAATACATGTCCATAATTGGGCATGATTAGCCCCTTGCACAATAGAATCTCTTTCCTTTTGCTTGATGAATTCAATTCAAATGGCTATTGACATGGAGTCAAGCCTACATTAAGCAAGCTAACAATTTAGGCACATTGTTGCTCTAAAAGCCTATGTCTCAAGCCTTTTACCTCCATGAATTTTGCTTCACATCATATTACAAATCCTTAAACTTTTATAACACTGCCCGTAACACTGTCCACGTCCACCGAATGAGCAGGGTCGGAAAAATCCAAAGTATCCACCTTTTGATTACAACTACAACTTGAAATTGTATCCTGATTTGATGGTTGTAATTGACAAGTCCATAGTTTCACGTGAATAATTTGAATTACACTGATGTTGCTAACTTGGATTCTTCTTGTTAGGAGCTTATTGGTATATATTTGATCATGATGCTTTACATTCAAATTGCAACATTGATTATTGAAGTTGTATTTTGTTGAAGAATAATGTGTTGTCTAATTTAATTGCGTTTGGCAGGTGTTGGGTTCATGATTGCCTCTGATGAAATAGATGATAGCTTTGCCATCAAATTCCATGAGATTGTTGAAATTTTGAATGCATTTTAATTGGGGCAATTGGTGGTCTCTACCAAGCTTAAGGCAAGTTACCAATCTCTTATGCATTTGTGCTCTCTGAACATGTGAATTGAAGTTGTTTGTTATTGTAGTAGTGTTTATTGGAGTTTCAGTTTTAGTTGGTTTGTTAGCTGATGTTGAGGTTAGCTATTCTAGACTTGAACATTGTATGAAGTTTCTAGACAAGGGTCACTTTGATGGTGTGTCAATGAACTAAGCTTCTTATTTATCTAATGTTGTTAACCCCTGAGTGTCACAGAGAGAACTACATGAATGAGGAGTTTTTTTGATTGGATCTAGAGAATCCAAAATAATTTGAGAACTAATCGATTACTGAAGTTTTCACCATTGAGATTTGAAGCCAACTTACTCATGAGTACAAATCTGCAATTTATAAGAGAATCCACCGTGCGGATTTTGAGATTATAATATTTGATGAACCTGGTATTCCACAAATCTTATTTTCTTAGAGTCCAAAAAACATCTGCTCTGACGCACAGAGGTTAAGTAGGATAGAAACGAAGTTGCAATTGCAAGAAAAGAAGAGCTTGTGTACTGGACTACCTCTAGCGTATTTCGTAATGACTAATTTTCACCTCTTGGAAGTTATAGGTAAAGTATAGTAGCAGATAGGGTAGAAGGCTCCAGAATGGCACATCTAAGGAGAAAAACAGATGTGTGGAAGAAATTGTTTATCCAATGACTTCCATTTGTTTTCGGTAGACAGAGAAATGGAAAAGAAACAAACTGCAATTTAAATTGTAATTTTCTAAATTAGAAACAATTAGATACGATTTTCCAAAGTGAAAAGTTTGTAGGTTGTTATTAATGTTCCTAGACTTAACAGTAATGAATTATCATGTGCCTTTAAAAAGTACAGGTCGGTCCAGAAATAGATGAAGTGGGTGCTCACTATGTTGAGGAAAGTTCCATAATGTGCGAATAGAGTGTCCTTAAATCAAGCAAGAGAATTTTGTACCCTGAAATTTATATTAATCATTTCTTTCTTATTGTCATCTTGGATTCTGTATTCACAATTAAATGATGCATTCATGATTAGTAAATCATGCATAATAATAGTCCAAAAGCATTGGTCATTGTCCTAAAATCGTGCACTTGCAGTCACATTTTCCTACCTCAAAAAATGGTGTCCATTTTTATTTTTTTGAAACAAATGTTGTCCATTCAACAACCACATGCTCTGTGCATGGGCCACTTCTATGGTTGCTTCTAAATGCCCTCTCCATTTCAAGGCCTCCTACCTTACCTTGGAAATTTCCTAATTCAAAGCTTATTGGTTAGTCTCATTACCTGATTTGTTGCATTTTTCCATTCAAATTGCTCAATTTTATTTAGTTCATCACTTGCCTGCTGTTCTAAGCACCTAATAATGCAGTGGTACTATTTTTAGGAACATACTCTTGGATTTGCTTAGACCTTGCGTTTGGGTCTCTCATGATGCCTCATTCTTGTTGTGGAGATCAACCCCCCTTTTTTTTTTTAAATTTCGAGAAAGTGCCAGGATGGCAATCACTTAAAATTTGGTGAAATATTGTATTTCTACATTCATCCATCTTTTGGACCAAAAAATATATTTCAATCATATTCATGCACTTTTTCATCCAAATTTGGTAAATTCATCCACATTTTAAATAGGAATGGAAAATTTCTAGCAAAAAAAAATATTTTTTTTGGCAAAAAGTAGATAGTTATTTTGAAATGGTACAATCTGGCCCCATAGTGCCAAAAAAAAGGGCTAGTAGAGATTGCCAACATTTGGTTTTAAAGTTCACTAGTTTGCAGTACACCATATTTGATATTGCTATCAAAGGATGTGTAGTCATAATCTTCAAGATGCCAAGTCGTAAGCAACCTCATATGCATGTGTACTATGCATTGCAGAGAATCTATTTTCTGAAAGAAGATCAAGATCTTTCATCCTTCCTACTAGTGGATATAAGAAGGATGAGGTACCTTGAATACAAATGCAGTTGGCAGACTCCTATTTTCACTATCCATGAGGGATTACTCGAATATGAGAAGGCATAAGATGTTTATTATTTCTAGAAGTAAAAATTATTGACACAGAACATGACAACATTTGTTCAAAGACCTCTAGATTTGTTCATAGAAGAACCTCAAGAGATTATTTTGCCATTTTAAGCCTTGGAAGTTGCACAAGCTATGGACATGGCTCTTGAAGTGAACAATATGGCCGCTGTAATGACTTTTATAGCAAGAGCTTGTGCGTTTCCATGACTCAATCAGAATGAGGGCATCAAAGAGCCAAGATGCAAGTGACAATCACCCCTCACCAACATTTCAAGAACCTAAAACCGTGATTTTGCAGCATATGCTATTCCTATGAAAAAAGGGAGCTATTTCTGGGACTTGCAATTCTGTTGGTAGGAGGCAACAACAATTTTTGGAAAAGAAGAGTGGAATTTTAGATAATTCTAATTTTTTTAAATAGAGAGCAAGTTGCGACACCTCAAAAAAATATTTTGTGACAAGCTTGCTAACTCTAAACTTTTGTTGTGAATGAAACTACTAAATATAAATCATTCAATGTCAAGCACTGGCAATATGTTCTCAAGAATGATGTTGGAGTGTTCACTTTATATTCATGCACATGGATAATTTCTTGAAAAATACACAAATTGTTTGCAAGTTGTCATTTTACAATTCTACAACAAACACTATCACTAACTTTCTGCAGAAAACACTATCACTAACAAGGGAATTGAACCCTTCTTGCAAATAGCAAGACTGCCCAAATTTTGCAATGTTAGTGATCAACACACAACACAATACAAACAAGACATGTTAGAAGGGTTAGATTTAAAAATAAGAACTCTATGATGTTGATTCTCCAAGTCTCCAAGGCTATAGCTCCAAGTCTCTATCTCCATCATGCAACAATACTACCAACTCTCTCATACTATCCTAGACTCCTAGCTCAAACTGAGCAGAATGCACCATATAGCTTCCCAGTCAAGGGCAACCTGAATAGTAGAATCGGCCCTATCTCATGAAAACTAAGGAAAAGAGAAACTCTGGAATTTAGAAGTTTTGCTAGGTTTGTTTGAGGATATTGATCCTCTGGTACTGTTGCTAAATATCCCCTTGCCGGCCAACCTTCACGACACTTTTCCAAGAATGAATTGCTTCCTTGTATGGAAAATTCTCTAGAGAAAAGTATTTTTGGCCAAACATACGAACGACAAGGGGCATGTGTTTCCCCAATCTATTCCTATGGCAAGACTTTAGGAACTTCAAAGTGGAAAAGCACCTCTCATCTTCCACACTCCCTAACACCAAAACACAACCAATTTCAGCCAATTTGAAGTATTTCGATATAAGCTTATTCAAGTGTCGACTCTCTGACAACCTATGCCACAATTTGATTACATGATTGATGTCTAAGGACATTGCACATGCTACATCACAATTGACCTTCATTGTGATCTTGAAAAGGCCTTGTTGGTTGTCAAGTTGAGAGGCTGAAAGCATCTTCAAGGTGGTGTATGGGGTCCCTACATTGAGCACTTTTGCTTGATAGTAAAAAAATTTTAGAACCGGCGGCCAAGTGCTATGGGAAACTCTCCTCTTCCTCTTCTTGTTTCCAATACTATGGATAAATGATCCCAAAGGCATCAAGGAGGTGTTGTTGTAGAAATCTCCTATCCAATTCATTACAAAGTGATTAGGCCACCTCTACACAAATACATGACAACCATAAGAAATCCAACAACACACATGTCCCTTAATATATTTGAACTTGAAATGTGAACTCAATCAAAACAAACCTGTATTCTAATATTTGCCTAATCCACAAAACAAGAACTTCAAAGCAAAACAAACATGCAATCCCAAATCTACTTGGGAAAAATAGGAACTTCAAAGCACAACAAACTTGCTTTGCAAAATCTCCTACAAGAATTTGAAGTGAACAACAACTCCTAATGTACACTACATAGTAACAAACATAGATTGACACCTTAAGGCTAGAATGTGTTCAAGTGAGGCTTACAAATCTAGACAACCCCCCAAAAAAAGACACCAAGAAATTCAAAGGAACCAGTTACAAGCTTACACCATCAATATTAACAAAAACCCAAGCCATACAAACACTCAACTCATGTAGTAAAAGTGAAACTAGGATTTGAAGAACTCAGAACTTGCACCTGTGGACAAAATTCCATTTTGAGAATCTGAACATGAGATGTCGAACCTGTCAAAAAGAATTCGATCACTACAATTTCACTACTAATTTCAACTCCACAGTGACCTCAAGCAAAAATTAGTTTCCACCAAAGTATATCATACAAAGTAAAAAATTGCAAGAATGAAGGAAAGAGTCACAGCAGTAAGAAAACACAGCCTAAGAATTGAAATTAAAAAAGCTAAGAGATTTCAGCAAAAAAAAATGGAAAAAAAATGAATACAAAACAAAGATGATGTATCCCTTACCAACAAATTGGTGTTCAATATTTGCTTGTGCGCAGACAAACTCCTCCTTAGTCACAAAAAGGTGCTCCCCGGTCTGCTTGTCGTGATAGCGCGCAAAGATGTAGGTATGATTGAAATTGAAGAGTAGGTGGGCAACTTCATCATTTCTAGGTAGCTGCCTCCACTCCAGGGGAATTTTGTCACACTTTAGATTGACTAGGTCACTGTAGCATTTGAAGTTTGCCATGACAAAAGTTGTGGAAGAATCGATGAACATTCTAGACCTTTATGGCTTGTATAAAGTCACACACAAAGACATTACGAGCTTGAGAAAGTTTAATCAAACAATGCACGGCATTGAGCATTGGAACAAAGCATACCAAACTCAAAAGAACCTCAATATCGGCAAGGATATCAAACATAGTAGCAGCTGCCATATTTGCCTTCTACCTAGGCGCTAAAGACATGTCAACGCCCATCTTGACCAGTAGCATCTTGTAGTCCCCCATGATACGTTGAGTAGGATTTCTCATCAAAATCTAGCTAGTCTCCACGTTCTATAGCATCTTCTACCCCTTAGTTTCCATGAGATCAGCTAGTTTTTGCAATTCATTGTGACGCTTGTTGTTGCAACAGAAATAAGAGTAAACGGATTGGAAAAGACCCTCCAAGCGATTGACCATCGAGTAATTCGACAGCATTTCCACAACTAAGTTGATTTGATGATTGGCACAACTTGTGCCCAAGCTAAACGGTGCCTACTTGTCCCGAATCTAGGTAGTAATGCCTGTCTTGGGGCCGTGAAAAGTCAAAACACCCTCAACCTTGAAGGAGACCAGCTTGGAAGTGATCTCCTTGCAGGTGAGTCCTCCTTCTTCCAACAATGTAGACATGATAATGTTAGTTAAATGATCAGCATTACTGCTCTCTAAGACACACGACAAGTAAAGAAGATGAAAAACTCTCTCCCACAATTCCACAACATAGACATGGATTCCTATCCAAGGCGTGTTGTCAATGGCAGTAACCTTGTTGGCGGTGATAGAAATGACTCTTGCAGATTGAACGACAGACTTCAAGGCAGAGAGGATATGCTTATGCAAATGCTCGCTCATTTCCTACCCAGTGGTCTCAGACCAATGCTTTCTAGGCATACTTTTTACCTTCACATGCCTCAACAAATATTGCTCTCGCTCATAGTCACGCATAGGACGACCGTTACTCAAAATTTGAAACAAAGTGGAGAATTGCACTCCCTTTTTTTTGAGTTCGCCGTCCAAGCCTGAAGCTAGTTGCTCTACAATAGTGTATCCAAGCTTGTGCCCTGCCCACAGCTTAGAAAATTGTAGGTATTTGCAATCCGTTTTCACAAAAGTATCACCCTTCTTCAAGTGAAGAAACAACACCCCATCCTCTTTGCATGTCCATTTTCCTTCGTGTTTCTCGAGATTGTCAACTTTTGACACCATAATCTTCCTCTTCTCCAAAATTGTGGTGCAGTATCGGTAGACAACACCAACAAGATCGCCACTAGAATTGAACTCCCCCTCTGCCCATGTGAACTTACATGCCAATACCTCCTGCCAACGCCGTGTAACAACACTAGGGGCGGTCTTCCTCCTCTTCCTTGATGTCTTCATAGCCATTGTTGTCTTCTTCTTCCCGGTTAGCTCGCTATCATTTACAGTAAGATCAACAATCTCAGGTGACAACACGAGCTAGCTTCAGGAGGTGGGCATCGGGTTGAGGTAGAGATGGATTGGGACAACTAAGTTTTAGAAACATGAGTGGCCTCCACGTTGATAACACCATCGCCCCCGATTGAAAGAATACTTATGCCACTATGAGGACCATTCGATGATAAATATTTTCCCAAGCCGTTTGAGTTGCGGCTAGACTTGAAGCAATGGACCTTGAAGTTTTCAGGTAATTTCAATCGAGGCACCATGACTCACTCGCACACTTGCACCCTCACACCCTCAACCAGTAGTACCATCCACAAACAAGCACAAAGAGAAGAAGCAAAGGCAAATGAGAAGCATACACACAAATGCAAAAACAAGAACAAGAAAAGTGGTTCACAAATCAATGGAGAGCAATTTGTAGGGATTGCCAACAGTAGCACAATGCACAACAAAAAAGAAACATAGAAGCATAGGTTCTGTCAAAGCAAGCCTGGATATAATATTGCATGAATTGGAGCCTCCATTTCCGAGTTGCAATTCAATGCAGGAGACTTTGAGCCCCCACAAAATCACCCGTAGCGAGAAAGTGGTGCCTCTACATTTAGAAAACCATAGCTCCAGCATTGAAAGCAAACAACGAGGGAAACAAATTTGAAACTACAAAATCATCTCCAATTCAAATGCACGAAGTGCCAAAAGTTTCATCACGAAGGCGACCAAGCCATAGCATCAATCTCGAGAGCACCAAAGTTGCTACGATGGCACCACGATAGCAGTACAACACTGGAGTAGCATTAATGCTAAACGGGTACATCAACAACAACATTAAGGCTAAAATTCTCTAAGTAAATGCAGAGAAGATGTTAATGGGGGAGAAGTAGTAGAACCCTAAGCCCAAACCCTAGCTAACAAGGACCCTACAATGCAGCCACCTTTGCTAGAAACAGATGATCTAGATTGAAGTACAGCTATTGGATGAAAAGTTGGTAGTAGATGAATGCTACATGGAAATTGGATGAATAGACATGATTGCAACTTTTTGCAAACAAGGCGCAAAAATGTGCTCAAAATTTCAAAATTTCCTTCATTTCCACTATGTACATTTAGCACAACATTTTTTTTGGTAGAATCAAAGAGAAATTTAGCCAGTTTAAAGATCGATGCCCCTCATTTCTATACTGTTTCACATTTGTTTGAGTGTATGCAACTGTTTGTACTTTGAGTGCATTAATACTTAACCCTTAAAGGACAGACTGATGATCATGGAAATCATGTCTTCTAGAACCTTGTGACATCATGTACTTTAAAAAAATAAAAAATACACATTGGAGGTCAAAGTATTGTAGAAGATCTCCCCTTTCTACACAAAATTTGCAAAGGAGAATAGTTGCAGTTCTGTCCTAAGTAGAGAGATTCCTTGTCATCCATTGGGCACTAAACGTCCATGTCGATGTTTATGGGTTAAATGAAAACAAAGGTATTTCTTTTCTACCTATAGATTATGCTATTGGCTTATATAGACTCCAAAATGATTGGCTCTCATTTCTATAATATGTCTCCTAAAGCATTTTTATATACCATGACCATCTAATAATATTCTCTATACTAGGAAGCATGAATATCATTTAATCTGCTTGGATGAGATTCAATAATGGTTTGTTCCTGTCATCACTTTTCATTTCTTTGTGTCTATATACCTTACATTATCAAATGAGTGAGAAGCATTTGAAATACTTACAATCTATATTCTCACAATAATTGCCCAATTTATTTGTTATCTTAGGAATATTTTCATTGTCAATATTTTGGTACATTTTTAGTTTTCACTTAATATTATGAAGTGATGAATTCCACCAATTTCTAAGTCCAATTATCAACAATATTTAAAACTTTTGAACAAAAGATTGAAAACTCAAACCAACCTACCCTTGATTTTGTCCCTCTCCCCCCAAAAGCTATTTTTAAAGCTTTTTTTGTAGTACATCAACACTAAAGAATGGAAAATCATTGCATAACATCTTGCTTTTGACTTGTTAGTTTCAAACAAAGGTTTACATAGAATGTCAATCCAAATACTGATATGCCAAAATCAAAGATCATCAAACTAATTCAAAACATTATTAAGTGCACCTCAGTTGAATCCATATTATGTCATCCTATTCCTATGAGCCTTTCTATAGATTGGGAGATAAGGATTTTTTTGTAATTCCACACTTATAAAACTTGCCTGGTAATTATTTTAGGCCATTGATTTTGTACTTTGTATACTCTCAAAACTAATTGAAGGTTTCTAATTCAAAATATGAATTCAAAATTTCCAAATTGTATCATTTGGGGAAATCAATATATTTATGCATATGAAAATTTGAAGCTCCAAGTTATTGCCCTCTACAAGAAAGCTCAAACTAGGACTATAAGGAAGAAGTCTATTGGATTAGCACCTTTCACACTAACATAGCCACATACGCCATAATTAGGGTTTGATAATAGGACTAAGAAATTGTGTGTATCGAAGAATTCTTGAGGCATTGCAATGGTTGGAATTATCATGGAGTTTAGGGTTGTGAGTTGCATTGTAATTGTTGGTGTTGTTCAAAAGGGTATGAAACAACGTGCTATAGTGATGGGATGTCAGCATGAAGGAATATCACTTGGAGATTCATAGAGTGGAGGATAAAATGATACTTGCAATCTCTTCAAACCCTAAACTTTTACACAATGGAGTCGCAAATATCGCAAGTAGAGATGGAGAACTTGAAAGTGGACGATTCTACATTAGACATAAAACCACCGTTATCATTGCAAGTGGAGAATTACAGGATGGATCATCCACAATCATTGAGGCTTTCGTCACTGGAGAATTTCACAATGGATCGTGTGCGATTAAGGAGGCCATCGACTATGGCAGAGGTGGCTTTGCGAGGACCAAGGGAATCCATTGCAATGGAGGCTCTTGAAAAGGCTTCAAGCAGTCGACGAGTGTCGCATGAAGCATTTTTATCAATGGCGCCATGCCATAAAGAACCCGTGGTGGAGCATGTTGTGTTTTTGAAGATCAAACCAGACGCAAATCCAGAGCATAAAAGTGCACTATTGGATGCAATGCATGAGTTGAGGAAGTTGGATGGGGTGATGGAACTTACAATTGGGGCAACACTCTCGGTACAATTCTTGTATTTTGCACTTTCCCCATTTTGATGATCAAATTATAAAGTTTGAGAGGTTTGTTTCAATAATCTTTTTATGTCCTCTAAATTTAATTTTATTTGAAAATTTGAAATTGTGTTGTAAGAGATGATTGGTTTGTAATTTCTTTATGTATGATTGGGACATGTGTCACTACTAACACAATTCAAGTTTATGGTGTAAAGAGAGATTGTGAAACCTCAATCTCAAATGCAAATTACTTTGCAAACTTATTCTTCAAGGATAGAGAGTTTGCTTTATTAACCTCTAAAGTCCCAAACATGGTTTTTTGGCATTATAGATATTTTGGGTAGCTCACTACGAGCATAATTTTTCATTTTTTTCTTTGAAATTTTGATACAACATGTGGTTGAGGAGTAGCTTTAAGGCCCAACAATTTTCATAAGTTTTGGCTACATGGTTAAAAAGTTATTGTATGATATGTAGTTTCTTTCCCAACTCGGGCAGCTCAGGCAGATCAGAAAAAATCACTTTTTTCAAAATTAAAAATTTGAAATTGATTTTCTAGATTTTTATATATGTGGAAAGCTTTGAATCATTCCATTTTGATCAATGAGGTGAAAGTTATGAGGAGTTTTAGTTTGCGGGTAGTTATAGATTCTCTACTCTAAAATAAACTTTGAAGTCCTTCATTTTACTCAATGTTCAATATTTTTTGAAAAAAATAAAATCTTAGGATGTAGATTGTTTATTACAACATTACAACCATTGGGATTGTCAATTTTCAAATCCATAACAAAATTCTTAACAATTTTGTATTTTCAATCATTATCTACTCCTTTCTACTTACTATTTTTTTCCTATATGTTGTACAATTCCAAATGATCTGAAATTTTTCAAGCATGTAGCTAATTTGCCTTGAATAATGAATTAAAAGAGACACATCCATTTTGGACATATTTTCATACAAATATGACCTTGTGAAGAGCAGCTGCCCGATTTTTCACAGGGACAAAAAAAGGATTTTTGTCAATTCAAACGCTAATATCTTGCAATCTACATGGTGGAAATTTATGAAAGTTTTTCCACATGTTCTCAAACCAGCTTACTACAAGATCCTACGGTTACATGTGTCCGAAAATGTTTTTTTTCTAAAATTTGGCTCTTGTACTAGAAATGGCAGTTTTGGAGCGTTTTTGGTGAAAACATAGTCAAAAACCCTTAGGGGTTAAGTGTTGGACTATACTTACTTTGGTGTGACTTGGATGCTCATTGAAGTTTATCAAGCAAACCACTTTGGTCTTTAATAAATTCTCTATGTTAAGATCTTAGACTAGTGTTTGTCTTTCACTTCATAGAATTCAATAAGATTCAAAGAAGTAAGAGAATTCCATGGAGTTTTAAGAATGTTAAAGCGACCGAACTTCCTTCAAGATCCAAATTGCAAAAGAGTGGTGGTATAGTGCATGGGTTTACTTGAATGTTAATAGATTTATTCAGCTTTATCTTTTAAAGTTGATATGAACAAATAAACATAAACAATTGCAAGAGTTGAACAGCCATTGTGTGATGTCTTCACTAGTCACTCTGATGTTCAAAAAATGTTTGAAGAATGCACCTATTCATTGAAGAATTTGATAATTTGGGGGCATTTGAAACAAGTGACTAGCTAAGAAATGGATGATGAATGACTTTGTGAAGGCTTGCAAGATGAAAAAAATACAATTTTTCATCCAATTTTTTATGTGGGAAGTGCTTGAATATATATTTTGAAAGGAGTGGTGTTGAATACTACATCCATATGGGATTCTTTAACTTTTCTACAAAAGAAGATGCTTGATCACCATGTAGTGTATTTTGACGTCTTCTAAGTCCTTGTTCTTGATGTGAATTTGATTCATAAAAATGATCTTTTTTTGAATTTGAGCCCAACTAATGAAAAGCTTATTAACTCTAAATTCTTCATCAATTTGGAAATTTTAAAAACTCCTTAAAGTCTCATCTGTTTATAATTTGCAGTTTCAAGGAGGTGACTATATCCATGTTTTAAGAGTCTAATCTGTATATAATTTGCAGGTTCAGGGAGGTGATTATACCCATGTTTTGCATGGCCGTTACCGAGACAAAGCAGCTTTAGAAGCTTATTATGCACATGCTGACAATATCAATATTCAAATGAAGTTGCAACCAATGACTGAGGATAGGCTGGCCGTAGATTGGGAATGCATCCCCTGTGGTCCGTACATTAAAAACATTGGAGCCAAGCGCATCACACTTTTAAAAATCAAGGAAGGGGCTTCAGCACAGGACATGAAGTTCTTAGAAGAGTCAATAAAACTTCTACCCTCCAAGTACGGTACTGTACATTACTCAATTTTCTATTTAGATTCCTACGATGAACAATGCACACGCATCTCTAATGAAACTGCCTTGGGAACAAACAGGCTTCTAAACGTGCACAATTTGACAAATCCTCAAAAAACACAGTACAGGGAATGTGTAATCACAAAGTGTATCATTAGAGAGCGTTGAGAGTACTGCATAAATGGGAAAAGAACCTGCTTGAAACTTAGCAATAATACGTAAATAATCTGGTAGTTGACACATACCAGTAATTGCTCCTCCGAGGTACCTTCGAGATCCTTCCTGCTATCCATGCAAGCATAAAATTCTTCCTATATTCAATGGATGTGATCTATGCAGGTGCCCTACGGTAGGCCAGGCAAGCGCAGGGGCAGGCTTTTCTCCCGCCAGAGCCAAGGGGTTCAATTATGCAATCATAGAGCTATTTCCCAGCACAGAAGAAGAGGAAGAAGTTTTTGCCAGCTGCGAGCACATAGCCTGGCAAGATACCAAACTGAAGCCCATAGCAGGATCGTTACTCCTTGCAGATTTTCATGCTAGAGAACATATTTGAAGCTGCATTTGCAAAAGAGAATGCGCATTGCAAGAAGTCTATTGACTTAACAAAATTGAAATCTCTTTGTTACTCCCAATAACTTGATGATCCAACTAAACAAGTGAATAAATAGTTTGTCAGAGAATGCATCATTGACTAATATCAAGTAGCCGTAGTGTCACTGCCCTCTTGTGCGCATCAAGACCCTCGACTTCAGCCATTTTGGCAACCGAAGGCCCGAGCTTTTTCAGGCCTTCTGCAGTTAATGATTGCACGGTCATGTATTTGACAAACGAATCAAGAGACACCCCCCCATACATTCGAGAGTACCCATATGTGGGCAACACATGGTTAGTCCCACTTGCGTAGTCCCCCACACTCTCTGGTGTCCACCTTCCCAGAAATACAGATCCTGCCACAAGGGAAAATAAAGTTGTGAACCAACAAAGCTTGAGACGACTAGAAATCCTATGCCTTGATTGGTGCAGAAATCAAATTTTCTTCATTTTGCCTACTTCTGTTCACTGTCAACTCTACACTAGTCCAAAGCAACAAGAAGAGGTGGAGATAAAATAGCTGCTATTTGGCATTCTTAAAATATTCAAGATAATAAAGTTTTCAAGCTACATCTTTAAGGTGAAATGCACACTTCGTACTTCAGAAGCAACACACTGTCATAACAACAATGACTTGTTTTGAGCTTGATATCTCACCCCTAGTTAAACGTGATGTTGGTTCAATTTCAATATTGTTGGTTGGGCCATAGTTTCAAAATCTTGAAAATTGACAAATGTACCTGCGTTATCGAGAGCGTTCAACCATTGCTCGGCATTCTCCACGTTGACAATCAAGTGTTCTGGAGCATACATGTTTGAAAATTCACATGCCTGCAGCACATCCAGATTAAATATTAATACGTAAACATTGCAGTACACAGAACAAGATCAAGCCCCAAATGCAGCAAGTGATTTCCTGTGCACAACATAGAGTTCAGAGCCACACGATAATTAAGATATAGGTACACCTGGACCTCTTTAATGTCCAGCCTAAGCGCCCCAAATGCACTTGATTATTTATGGATTTCTGTTACACTAATAGAGTGTGACATTAATAAAAAATGGCGCACAGTAAACTTGACAATAAAGAAGTACAGTACATGGGATCACATAGTCAAAAACAGAACCCTCTTCATAATTGTCGCACTCATTACCACATTTGTATGCAGCTCCATGTGACATAACAGAGTGGTGGTGGGGAGAGGATGTGACATTAGTGGAGGTGATATTAAAGAGGTGGAAGTAAAACAACAGCACCTTGTATAATTAGATGTGTTCATTAAACACTACAGTACCAATATGAAATGACCCAAAGAAAAGACGAAGTAGCACATCACCTCTGCCATGTCCTTCACAACTACAATGTAGCTGTGAGAAAGAGCTTTCGTCGCGATGGAGTCCCTGGGTAGCTCCCTACATTGTTTCTCCACCTGGTGCTCTATTGCGTTGATGTCTACCTCATCCCCTACTGCCACAAGGACCACCTGACTATCTGGTCCATGTTCCGCCTGCACAACACAGAAGGAAACAAGAGTGAAATATTGAACAACAGGGCCAAAAATCAGAGTAAAAGAGCACTATCACTAGTTTCCGTAATGGATTCTCTATTTTTAGCTTGAACACTATGGGTTAATGTCAGGCTTACATGCAACAGTATTGATAGTCACAATGTTGCAAAAGCCCATTGATAATCCTGTGCATTTAGAGTGTCTAAACTATGATATTAAAGAGGTATGGTCAGAAAGTAGCTACCTGAGAGAGTAGATCTGCAGCAACATGAACAGGAGAGGCGAGTTTGTCGGCAATCACTAGAACTTCCGAGGGACCAGCGGGCATATCGATAGCTACCATTGCTTCGCTATTCTGATGTACATAGATTGGCAGGCATACGTCAAGATCTCTTTAACCAACCAAAGTTGATCTTTAAATTTTTAGAATTCAGAATCAAGACATGCCAACTCTGGAAAAACAAATGCGGACTACAATAGAATAAGTCTACAAGATCCCTAAAGAGTACATGGTACTACCTGCAGCAACATCTTGGCAGCCGTGACATACTGATTTCCAGGTCCAAAAACTTTATCCACCTGTTCATGCATTTTGACACTTGATCTTGTGAGCGGACGACTACTGCCAATCCTAGCAAAGGCGTGATTATTTCCCTTAGATGTAAAATCCTATATGTAAAATAATCATATGAACAGTTTCAAGATAGTCAATGTGCAATGAATTGTACTACATTACGAGAGATTTTAAACCATATTTCTAGATAAAATGATAGGGGCTGCATATTTATATCCACTTACCTTTGGACATGTCTCAGTGCCCCAAGCCATTGCTGAAACAGCCTGCATAGAAATCAATGAGAAATTAGATATACATCAAAAAAGAACACGCCTCTGCCCCTTATTTAAATTCACAAATTTTAACGTTAAACCAATAAGCATTAAGATTCAATCAATCCTCCGGTTCACTTAATACCATATTGTACGAAGCAAATCATGTTAAATTCATGATAGTGTGATGTTAGCGTGGGCATAAAATTGATATTATTCTACAAACCATTAAGATAACGTTCAGTGAATCAGAACATTAAGATAACATTCAATGATAGCTGATCTCAATATGCAGCTAGCAATTAACCAGATCAACCAGAAAATATTAATGATTAATTGTTGATCAACTCATGATGCATCATGGTTTGAGAACTGAAAATTACAAACCTGAGCTCCACCTGCTTTCAAAATGTGTGTCACACCGGATTTCTTGCAACAGTACAATACTTCCTGCCAGCAAATGTTCTACCGCTTAGACCACTATGTATTTGTGAGCTGCACAGCGAAGGTGACAGGAAAAAGAGCATATCTCTCAATCTTGATAGGGACAAAGAGCGTACAATTGACTAGACAGAGAGAATGCAAAACTTACAGGGCAAACAGAACCATCTTTCCTTGGTGGCGTCGCAACAACCACGATCTTGCACCCGGCAATCTGTGCAGGCTGGAATCCAGCAAGATAAACGTTAACCAATTTTTGAGCAACTAGAACATCATTTGGGGACAAAAACATTAAGAAGAACCGGAAGATCATTTTCGGACAGAGGGAGTAAAAGATTTGAACTAGATCATTTGAGAAGCTCCCAGGAAGAAAAGTAAATACACCAATAGAAAGAAGACATCATGCTCTATATTTTGAACATGGAAATGTGTTTCGCAAGTCAATATACTCAGCTATTAGCTTTCAAAGTGAACTTTTATAGTTTAGTTAGCGCAGGGTGGTTAACTGCTTCGTAATTGCATAGAGTGCAGCAGGACTTTTGGTTGGCAAAACTTACTACAGCCAGCATGAGAGTGGTCGATGGAAGGACTGCCGTGCCCCCTGGAACATAAAGACCGACATTGTTGATAGCCCTAGGTACTCTCATGCAGTTCACGCCCTTCAAGCAGAAGACAAAAGAAACTCTTGAGTCCCATGCTCTATTCACTGAATCCATTGCTTGGAAAAAAACCTTTACTTCGAAGAGAGCCCAAACTCCTCCCTCACTGTCCACTAGTTTCAGGTGCTACATATTAGTATACACTAATCAGAAGCACAAAAAAAAATGGTTTCTAACAGCACCCACCGGCATAGTCTCTACTTGTAGGTGTTGGTTCTTTTGCTGAGCAGCATGAAAGCACTTGATGTTTTCGTAAGCTACATCGAAGGCCGCTTTTACTTCAGGATCAAGCTGCACACATATTTCGCTTACAAATCAGAAGAACAGGAACAGAAGATTCAGCAAGAAGGCCTCCCATGTTGATGCTCAATTTCCTAGTTATCAAATCGCAATAAATGTTAAATGCAATCATATGCTAGAGAAGAGCGCCAAAACCATAATATCAATTAACAATGTCTCAGGGTATCGATTAGTGAGAAAGTATTCCAGAACAGGAAACTCAACTTACCACAGGGTCAGCAAGATCTGCAACTTTAAGGACTGCATCATCAAGATCTACTTGGTCAAACCGGCTTGTATATCTGCAATCACAAAACCCAAATCTTAGCGCTTAAGCTCATCAAATTCACAAGGATTCTTACACCTAGTCTCAGCACATATCCACCATATTCTCTATGGCACTTTTACAATGTCATAATCAACAATACAACCTAAGGACCACTTTAGATTGCACAGGTCAAAGCAACAAATCAAAATAAATACACTGAAAACTCGAAACATAATCATTTGCAGGTAGTGGGGGAGATAACAAGCTTAAAATAATCCATTGCATTTATGACTCCTTATGATGCGTTTGAGGCAAACAAGTGTCCAAAGCACCTCAAAGAGGAACCTAGAACCTTCCTATGAAAAGTAATCTTAGCATGCCACATACGAGCCATGTAGTGCCATCTCTTCATGCTCATTCTTGGCACTTGGAGTGGTCAGCATTGTGCAAATTGAGGTTACGATAACGAAAAGCAATCTTTCCTCCAATCAAGAAGTAGGATTCCTTGTTATCTGAAGCTTGTTGCATTGGCCTCTGCAATCTAAATTGCCACAAGCTTCTTGCACAATTCTTGTTTCTGTCTAAAACATGGAAGGCAGCAAGTCCAAACTCACTCTTTCACAGCGGCATCTCCACGTGTTCGAATGTTTTCTACAATAGGGCCAACCTGAGGACGTGAAGCAAGAACGGAGAGTCATTGCCATTGATAAAGACAATGCCATAGGGAAAGAGTATGACTCATCAAATCAATACACCTCAATGTCTACTCTAGAGGTCTTTATACACCCAAAGCTGTCTACAGATAGCACACCTAATCAGGAAGTAGTTCTACAAATGATGACTCCTGGCAATATTTACTTGCAACAGAATAATTTACTTTGAAAACCTTATGGTGAGGATTTAGAACTGTACTTGCACATTATGCAAGAAATCATAAAAACACTTGAATAGGTTACATACCGTTGCGAAGATTGAAGTGAAGTCGATACGTGGGCGAGCTCGAAGGCCTTGAACTTGGTCAGCATCAAGCTCAGACAATTTATGCACTTTCAATCTTGCAGTTTTCGCTACCCCTTCAGTCGCTGCAGTAGCCTGCGCCATTGCCATGCCAGGTGCTTTGGCTTCTGCACGTACACTCAAAATTCTTACTATGACCTTCTCGAAATTGACCTTCTAGAATGTCCTCAATTCTCACACATCACACTATGTTATAGTGAAGAGGTTAGGACCATAAGTGGAAAGATTACAGAGGTTTGAGTATACATGAAACACTTGGAGTAGTGAACCCTAACCTTTGAAAAGACGAATGCCATTCTCTTCAAGACTTTCAGAAACATTCATAGAAAGTAAACATTACAACGAATTCAGAAGGCTATGTTCCGAAAGAACTTCGAGATAGTTCTTCTATTCGGTCGGCAACTCCCAACCCTCAATTCTCAAAGAAAGAGAAGCAATCTCGACATGAATCCCTAAGCTCGGAAGAATTCCCTGGAAATTGACATTGACAAACCCTAAATTGGAAGAGAAGAAGAGCAACAGTCTTACCAACGACTACTACTCTTTCCACTGCAGACCTGAAGAAGCTCGAGCCACACAATCCCGAGGTCTTAAATCCTAAGGAGAGGTTTCCAAGCTCACATTGCTTGAAACTCCCAACCGCTGAGCTCCGGTGACCACCAAACGAATGGACTACTGTAGGCGACGCAAGGAAGGGTGAAGTCCAGGACA
Source organism: Straminergon stramineum (assembly GCA_963920665.1). Classification (NCBI taxonomy): domain Eukaryota; kingdom Viridiplantae; phylum Streptophyta; class Bryopsida; order Hypnales; family Calliergonaceae; genus Straminergon; species Straminergon stramineum. The sequence goes on from OY987272.1 coordinate 5,614,190, forward strand.
CCATAGCCGCTAGAAGCAGAAGCCTCTCTCAAATTTCTTCACAGAACCCCACTCCAACAAAATTTGCGAATTAAACTTAAGTTAGATGTTATCTTGAGTAGCCACAATTGTGCTGAATGTGACAGGTGCGTGTTGGGGTGTGTGTGTAACTGCGGCTGTCAGCGGCGTTCGGCGTCTCTGAAACCCCGGGTATCCACGTATCCATGTCTCGTAAACCTTGAAATCTAGGAAATACTTACATTTGAGAACTCTTACTTTCCGATGAGAAGTTGAAATGTTGAAACTCCCGCCCTTGTCTGTCATAAATCTGATTAGGGCAAGATTGACGATGAATCAGTTTTCATGATATTTGCTTGCTTAGGGTTTAGTGAGGTTTTCTTCTGTGGCGTCGGAAGAACGAGTTTAGTTTCGTAGGTCTTGTTTTGAATCGGCATCGCTAGTCTAGGATTCAGAGCGCGACAATTTTAGTTCTGTGCATGGCTAGGCTTTGTTGATGTTCGGCGATGGTGATTATGAAGGTGGAGAAGTTTGCTGATTGAGTTGAGAGGATTTTTTGGTAAGAGTGTAGGGTTTTGGAACGTGTTTTGGTGGAGAAGGACACAATGGCGGGACGCGATACGGATATGCGGAGCTGGGCGGATCTGTTGCACAATTCCTCGCAGTTGCTGCATTCCTACACTCCTTCTGCTCCGCTTCCTCCTATCCAGGTAACTCAGTACATTCTGTGAATTAAGGGACTGGAATTGAAGGTTTGAAAACAGTGTGATAAATCGTTTTTGTGCTTACGATACTATTATTTGTTGCACGGTATAGAGAAGCTTGGAGCAATTGGAGACGCTGTCTCGACAGCTGAAAGCTCGCACCTCTCGCTACGAAGCTCCGAACGAGGCCATTGCTGCAACAAGGTATCCTATCTCTTCCCTTTAGGTCATGGAATTTTCGTGTATATCGTTGAGAATAGAATTCTATACGAAAGCGCACATTGTCGGGTAGTCTTTTGAAATTAGTACGGGACAGGTTTTCCAATGGGATTCTTGTTAATGAAGGATCCATCTGTTGCAGATTACTTGCGCGAGAAGGTATCAGCGCTGATCAGCTGACACGGGATTTGAAATCATTTGAACTTAAGGTTAGATTTCTGTTGCATCAAACTGGTAGTAGATGAGCTTTCCTGAGCATCACAAATGACCTTCTCATTACATTGACAAAGTCCTCAATATTATGTTATTAAGAATTGGATTCATATAGTCTTCTTGTTCTGTTAATTCTAGTGTTAAGCATATGTTGCTAAACCTGAATGCTAGGTATAAGATTCGTACCGATATCTTTTGAAACCCTAGTCAGCAAATTGTTTGCTGCGATCTCAATACTGAATGTGGTTAATAGCTTGTTAGACTTACATTGTTCTCAGCTTTTCAAATAGCGATCATTGCAAAGATTTTGACACAGAAATGAGCTGAAAATCTCAAACAACTGAGCTGCTTGTGGCTCTCTGTAGTCTGCTAACAGGATTACTGCACACCTTCAATTTCTTTCTGCGATCTCAGTGCTTGAGTTTTGAGTGTTTTATAGCTCATTAGAAGAGCAATTTCAGTAACTTTTCAGTGAGATGTCACTCAACATATGGTTTGAGAGTTGAGCACGAATTCTTAACTTGAAAAATTTAGTGCAACACTTCATTATGTTACCAGGGCCTTTCATACTTGATATGACCTTAGCAACTCGTTGTTTAGGGGGCTCCTAAGTTGCATCTCCGTCTGTGTATGCACATGCAGACTTCCTTTGAGGATGTTTTTCCAGTGGAAGCGACAAGTGTGGAAGAGTACTTGCAGCAGGTGTGTTTCTTTTCGAGTTTCTTATAATGATTTCAATTCTCGAAGTTCACGTCTACGTTAAAACTTATCATGATTACTTTTCATAATTATCTGTAATATTATCGAACTTCAGTTTTTGGCAAAGCAGACACAAGTCCCTGTACTTGCATATTCTTGGACGCATGAATCTTTAATTTGTCGCCACGTACTAATTTGACTTGAATTGAATGCTCCGATAGAGCAATCTCTGATATTTGGATTCGGATGGCAGGTGCATGAAATGGCTATGGTCTCTGCCATTCAAGAAGCACAACGGGACAACCTTCGCAGCTTTGACTCCTACATGCTCAAAGTGGTGGAGGTGAGCAACGACATATTAATCTATTAGTATTCTGAGTCTTTATTGTCTCTCCCATTGGTTCAAAGTGTAGAAATTTCTGGTGCCCAATGAAAACGAAACGTGGTGTAAGCAATAGTAGCATGTTGGGGCTCATCATTGTAAAGAATGATTTGAAATGTGTAATGGAGTTGTGACAAGTAGTTAAAGAAATAGTGGCATTCTAACATTGTTAAGTAAGGCTTTTGTGTGCTTCTGTCAATGAAGATTATACAATTCTAAGGATTATTCTAAGAATGATATTGAGGATTAGATTGAGAATTGTGTCGAGGATTGTATTGATAGACATTTGAAGATTTCTCATTATTATTATGGGGTAGAGACACTTGCTTCTTTTCCTTGGCTGAGAACGAATTCTGTGTTTAGGGGTAGCCGACCCTTACACCTTGTATAGGGTGCTTTCTGCTCCATGTTTGGCTTCTTTTGTCAGGGATTTGCCTCCAAGGATAAAATGTAGTTGCATGAGACTTAGACTTTCATTTTTGTTTTCTCCGGAAATGAGAACTATTTCGTTTCCTTGCAACTGAATACAATCCCGGTTGGCGCAGGATGACTGGATGAAAGAGAAACGGGAGTTCTTAAACAATTTGAGTCGATTGCCACAGGCCCCATCAAGTAAAGGAAATCAAGGAACATCTGCAAATGCAATTCAACCTTATCAAGGCTCATCAGCAATCACGCCGCTAAGACTTCAGGATACTCCGCGAGGCTCTGAATCCGTGTCTGCAACACAGCAGAACTTGGATTCAAGAAAATCTTCAGCTTATGCTAATGCTGTCACAAGGCTTAATGAAGCAAGAGAGCGCAGTTTGCCTTTTAAAGTAAGTGTGGATTGCTGTCATGAAGGATTTCGTGTCTCAGTCATTGACTTTTAAATCGAGTTTGAGTTAATTGCGTGGAGGCTAGGTTGTTTGTATTGCTCTATGGACTGAAGAAATATGTGGCCTACTAGTATTGGCTGGAGGTGCTCAGAATGTTCTATCATTTTCTTGTGCTTTTGAGTCTGCTATCAATCTAGAAGTCCTGCAGATGTTGTCTACACCATGATCCATTGCACGGTAAGGCCCCGCCCGGGCCAATTCGCTAACTAGGGTTTCAAGGTCTGTAGCTAGTCAGAAGATATTTACCTATTGTTTCCCCGCCCTAGCAAGGTAATGAACGGGGAGCTAGGCATTCAAGTTAGCTAACTATTGCTTGATTGGCGCGGGTGGATTAAGCACTTCAATTATTGCTACTCGCACAGTTAATTTACTTGTCCAATAATGTGGAGTTATGTCAACGGGTGGAAATGAATGTAAATTTATCGCAATTTAGTTAGCAAGAGTTAGCACCAATTTGATTGTTGACACAACTGGAGCAGTGTGAACATTTAGTAACTAATTCCAGCCAGCTAATTGGCGCAACTTGGTAGGTGCAGGCGGGGCCTTAATCTGGAATTAGAGATAGTGTACAGCATCCAGTGCTTATTTATCTGGTGGGTATATTGTAAACTGGGACGAGACAACTGTGAATTGACTATGGTGAGTCAGGATGTCGACGCTAGTTGTGATTATCATCGAGTTTCTGTGACCCAATTCAATCTCGTCCTTCGGAATGTAGGTTGCAACTGCAATGCGAGCTGCCTACGAGAGTGCTGCGTTGGAACCTACAGCATCGAAATCTGTGAGCTTAACAAAGATATGGCACCTCCTGCAGGTATTTTCGTTGGTTCTTTGTACTTGGAAATTCAATTGGGCTTTTCAGCCAGTACTTTCATTTTCTTGTCATCTGGGTGTGGTGTAGCCTTATGGCTACTTCTTGGTTTTTTGCTTGTCTTCTTACTAGTGCCTGAGCGCGGATATTAGTGCACAAGCGATGATTTATTAGCGTTACCTGACGTGTGAATTTCGGTGTTCATGCCAGTCTCTTTTGAACGAAGATGTAGATATGGGTTCCGATATTAGCAAAAAAGCCGCAATGCTTGCAGGTGCGAGAAGACACCTGGAGTCTGGTAACGAAAAGTATATGCTGGACACAATCCACAACCATCCTAGCCAGGTAATACTCATCTGTGGTAATGTGAATATCTTTGTTGCCCTGCATACGTACAGGCTCCATGAACCGCTGGTTTGCCATAACCCATTTTGGATTTTGAAGGTACTTAGTTTGAGAATTCTTCTCAGTTTTGTTGTTTCTCTTGAGATTATCATTAACCCAAGTCTGCTGAGGTTCACTCGTATAGGATCCGCTTACTGAGTTGGCAAGTTCTCATGACAGGCAGCTCTCGGGGGCTCAACTGGAAATTTGCAGCGCATCAGAGCTTTTCTTCGTGTAAGTGAATGTCCCAGCGTTTCTGTTGGGCGACCGTATAGTTGCAATTTTCTTCTGGCCTCCCTCGTTTTCATCTCCAGTTCAAATCCGGAGGGTTTTGGAGCTGGTTTTACTTACTGACGTTCAGAGATTTTAGGGATGATGTGCATTGATTATCGGCTGAAAAGCATCCAAGTATGATTGAAATTGGCCTTGAATCGGAATGTTGTACAGGTGCGTTTACAAGATCAGGGGACTATATTGGATTTCGATGCCTCAGACTTGCAAAGACAGCCTCCTCTGGATACTACGTGGCACCAGGTGTTGCATCTGCCCATCACGTGCAGTATTCCGCTTCGATAATCTCTAAGTGGCTAAATGGCCGCTTCCATATCTCTTGGGGTTGAAATAGATCGTTTGAGAAGCTTCAAGGAAGCTAAGTTGATGTATCAATAGGAAGAAAAATTCATGTCCTACATTTAGGATTATATGCCTTGGGAGTTACTTTTCAGACATTGTCTCTAGGACCATCTTTCAAGATCAAATGAGGAGGTCCTGTCCAGCAGCACGTATTGCATTATAGACTGCAGAGGCAAGCTTTAACATCTTTAATGATACCTCTGGTGTATGTTAACTTTCTTTTGCAGATCTACTTCTGTTTAAGGTCTGGTTATTATGATGAAGCAATTTGGGTAGCTCAGCAGTCCAGATTGAGCCGCACGTTTGCTCCACAGGTAAGTTTGCAGATTTTCATCCTAATAAATAATTTGCTTCTCAGTACAATTTTTTTAAAGCCTAATACTCGGTGTTTGGATGCAGTTGGCAGAGTGGGTTGCAAAAAGAGGTTCAGTTTCACCAAATACAGCAGCTGCTGTTTTGGAGGAATGTGAGAGAATGGTCCGATCAGGTGATAGGGCAGGGAGGGGTGGATATGATAAGAAGAAATTGCTGTTGTATACGATTGTTTGCGGTAGCAGGCAGCAAGCTGACGGCCTACTCCGGGATATGCCATCTCTATTCAGCACCATCGAGGATTTTCTATGGTTTAGGCTGGCTATGATTGGAAATCCCTCTGACTTGTCTCGGACATCAGCTGATGGTTCGATGTCATACACCCTTGAAGAACTGCAGAGTTACCTCACTAAGTTCCAGCCCTCTCACTACACAAAGAATGGCAAGGACCCTTTGGTGTATCCTTATGTGCTCCTTCTTAGCCTGCAGTTTCATGCAGCGATTGTCTATATGATTAAAGAAGACAGTCATGTCGACAGTGTGCACATTGCTATTGCAGTAGCAGACTATGGCTGTTTCTCTGACGGATCTGCTGGGGTGAAGAGGCTTGGATCCATGGATGCTGCTTCTGAGGTAGCTAGTATTATCCGGCATTTTGCTTTGACATATGTAAGGCAGGGAAATATGCCTTTAGCTTTAGAATATTACGCTCAGGCCGCAGCAGCAGTTGGGGGAGGGGCGGTGGCGTGGAGTGGACATGGTAACAGTGATCAGCAACGGCAACACCAAATGCTGCTAAAACAGCTTTTAACAGGTGGCAATTTAACCCCTAATGGATCATAGCCTTCTTGTAGAAACTGCCACGCGGTGGATTTTCGTCACTTTTCAATTTTATTTTTGAATGGTCATAATAAATTCAATTTCCACTTTTAAAAGTTGAATCTTAATTGACTAAAATTATGTTTAAACGTATAGAAAATTTAAAATGGGAATTGATGCCAAAAGTATTGAATCATTCCCCCTTCAGTGTGTTTTCTAACGCTACAATCACGTATGAAAACATTGAAGTGCATTGATTTAGGTACAATATGTCTCATTTGTAGTTAACATGAATTCCTAGCATGCAGGGGGGGTCCTTAGTGGCTGTACCGGCCCGTTTGTTTCATATAAAAGAGTTGTTAGTATTAGCTCATTTTTGGCGTATATTGTTGTGTGCTGCAGAACTTCTGCTTCGAGACGGTGGCATTCCATTGCTGCTTGGTGGTAGGGGGTCAGGTGCAGAGGGCTCTTTAAGGCGATTCATACCTGACCCGCAGAACCAGCGCAGTTTGCTTTTCGAGGCTGCTCGGCAATGCCAGGAATCCGGCTTTCATGATAAGGTGGAGTCTCTTTCTTTCTTTCCCCTTAGAAGTACCAAGGACTCATGTTTTCAAAATGACTAGTTAAATTGATCATATTACGTAAATATTATTCACATGTAATCAAATTTTTCACCACTTCCATAAGCAGTGAAGAACCTTGCACATGTTGGTCCAAAAATATATAAAATTGAACAAAATGAAGCGCCCGTGTCACATATTTAAATCTGCTAAAATAACACGAGGCCCAGTATGGGCCATTTGATCCTACAGGGGTTAAAATCACAAGAAATTTTGTCCAGCTGGAATTTGATATCATTTTGTTGATGGTTGTGTGAGGCCTTCAGTTTTGCTTTTGTGGCAGGCTGTTGAGCTACTGAAACGCATTGGGGAGTTTGCTACAGCCTTGGAGATGGTTAACCAGAGCTTATCCAATACAATTGCTGCTATGGCAAGTGGCCGTGGTGATGGGGACACCAAGTCTTCAGGGCTCATTCTTGCTGGCAATGAAATACTTGAGGCTTACAAAGTGGTTGGAGGTTCCAGGTTGAGACTTGCCCTTCTACATCTCTCAAATCTTGCTACGCTGCAGTTTACGGTGTGGTTGAGTGGAATTAATTTCCTTCAAATCTCAGAGACTAATTCCGATTTGTTACTCTCGAAATGCAGTTTGCAGAATTTAGAACAAGTTGCAGGGCAGCAAACTGCATTTAGGCAATTGGAATCGATACTATCGTTCTACAGATTCACCAGAAGTGGGAGGTACAGTGATGCTTTGATGGAGCTTAGTAAATTGGCTTTTCTACCCCTGGGTTCCCGAACGCCTGAGAGCAGTGCTGAAGCTTTGCGCTACACCTCCCTCTCCGTGCAGGTATTCTTTGCTGCTGTGAAGCCACCTAGAGGTTTTCAGTGTTCAAATCGGTTGACAATTAAGTAAATCAAATTGAATTTGAATCAAAAAAATATATGTTCTACAAATTATAAAGTTTTTGACAAATATATTCTGTTTTTGTGAATTTTTGGTAATGCCTTATATTTGTATTATATATGCAGGCTTGTGTTCCAGATCTTCTGAGAGAGGTTCTCAATTGCTTGGACCAAGTAAATGATGCAGATGGAACTGTTCGCAGATTGAAGTCAAAGGTATGATTCATATCAATAATGACCTTTCTTTTCCAGATGCATGTAGAATCTAAGCATATGTTCTAACTAAGGTTGACTTGCTCTCCAGATTGCAAACTTCATTGCAAATTCTTTGCCAAGAAATTTACCTCAAGAGTTGTATGTAGAATCTAAGCACATGTTCTAACTAAGGTTGACTTGCTCTCCAGATTGCAAACTTCATTGCAAATTCTTTGCCAAGAAATTTACCTCAAGAGTTGTATGATCGAGTGGCTCAGATCATGTGATAGCCATAATGTAGTGCAGTTTAGATCGCGACCTGACTCAGAACACATGCTGTATTATGCAAATCTGACACTACAGCTAGTGCAGCAATTTTGGATGTTTCACATTTAACCAAGTCATTTGTAATACAGACCACATTAAAACGGGACACAAAAGTATTATTTAGGGTAGGACTTCTCGTATTCGTCCCTTTCATCCTCAATTTGTGCCTGTAATTCTGCAGTTGTCAGTTTTATTGTCATTTGTGCGGTTGTCAGTTATTTGATTCCGCCTTGTTTTCACTTTCGATTCACCCAAGATTCTGCCGTGTTTTCCCTCTTTTGCCTCGTAGAATTGAATGAATTCGATGAAGGCAAAATACCTTCTTGGACTAATTTCACTTGAACGAACTCAAAATTTTAGATAATCAAGCTTTAGAGGTGCATTTCAGAGATTTGGGGGTTGAAAGATGAAATTAAGGATCATCCCTAACTTCACTTTGTTTTTTCACTCATCTCACAAATATGAGTGTATTTGAAAACTCAGTGGCAGAATTTAGCCCTTAGATTAATTGCATCCATACAAATTCATATGATCAATCAAATTGAGCAAGATTGGGTATGCACAACAACTCCAATTAGCCTAATGGTTAGGGTCAACAAAAGACTTTTTCTTAAATAGATTTTGAAATATTGGGTTATTATTTTTTTCCAAAAAAATTATATAGGAAATAATGACTTTATATTTAGCCCCTCACTACCAAAGGCCCAAACAGCTCCAAAAACAACATTCCTTTTGAAGTGTTTCAAATATAAATTTCACTTAGTTGTAGAGATCTCAACTGTACGATCTTGTAGTGCATTTGTTGTAGATGGTGTGCATAAAATTTGGTGTCATTTGACCCCATAGATTGCAAGATTATAATGTTTAAGTGTTGAAAAAGCATGCTGAAATTTTCCCAAAAACACATTTCGAGGTAAAATTTGGTTTCTAAATCTACTCAAATGAAGAAACTTGAAACTATAAAGTGATTCGAAATCAGAAAACAAACACATTGATGAAAAAAAATTTCATTGAATTGACTCATTGTGTTTGCAATATGGCTTTAAAATGTCAAAAAATAACAAGAAAAGAAGCAAAAAACACATCAGAAATTGAACCTCCTTCTACTAAAATGCTTTTCTATCACTCATAACTTCTTGGATTAATATGAAATTTTGTACACACAAACTAGACTAGTATGCGCAACTTTTCCAAGAAAAATTATTGGAAACGAACATTTTATGAAGAAGAAACAAGCAGTCGAAGTTCACTGTAATCCAAAAATGTCAGGATTTTGAACTTCGAATTGCTCCTAGGCATTCAAAACAATCTGGATTGACATACAAATTCTACCACAATAAGTAGACTTCAAGGGGAAAATAACCCAAAAAATTTTATTGAAAAAGAACATTAGATGAAGGAGATACAAGCCCCCAAAGTTGCAGCCATCAAATGGAGTTTGAAGAACTCAAATTGAACCTGTGAACTTCAATTGGCTTCCAAAAATTCATCAAATATTGAATTGATCTTAAAATTTTACCACACAGACTAGAAGAGAGAGCGCAAATTCTTCAACAAGTTTTATTGAATTCGAACATCGGATGCAAAAGTTACAGCACTTTGAATTTTACTTGACGACACTTTTCGTCCCCTTCGGCAGTGAGGGGTTAGGTATCAATTGAATGGCATTTGTTAGCTTTAATTAAGTATTTAAAAGGAAAATATTGAACTTGACTACCAAGTGCAGTATATTCTAGAGGTTAGAAGATAAGGAAGGGGATGAAAATTGTTTTCCAATTGAAATTCATAATGGCAAAAACTTAAAAACATGTAAGCATCAAAAGGGTGTTTCCATTGAAATTCAAAATGCTCATCAAAATGCAGACATTAAGGAGCTCAACAAAAGATAATTGCATTCTTTATTCTATTCATGAGAGTCTACAATTGCTTTTCTATACACCTATTTTCTTACCTAATTAGTTGAGTTGGTCCAATCCCCTAAAAAAGTATTTGTATTGTTCATAGTTTGGTAATCAATAAAATTTTAATAGTAAAGACTATTTCATTTTAATTTAATAAAATTAAAAATCTTATACATTTATAAAAATAATAAAAATGTAGAAATGAATAAATTAATTTTAAATTTTGAAATAAAATAATTTATAATTTTGAAATTTTGAAATATAAATGTACAATGGGGTACCATTCAAAATGGCGTTTTTGCATTCACAAGGAAATTTCACATCTACCAACTTTGACAGCTTCTTGAGGACTGAAAAATTGATCTTTGACCATGAAATTTTTGGCAAGACATCATATTTATGTTAATTATATGTATGAGAAATTTCAAGGCCAAAAGATATACAAAAAAAAATATATTCAAAACCTACCAACATGTGTAGTTGTGAGAAAAATTTCACTACTGCCAACTTTGACACCCTCCCAAGGACTGGAAAAATTTCTTTTCCCATGAAAATTTTGGAATAAGACCATATATATGTTTATTACATGTGTGAAAATTTTCAAGTACAAAATATCTTCACAAAAAAAGATATTCAAAATCTACAAACATGTCTAGTTATGAGAAACAATTAGAGAAACCATTTCTCTATTGCCAACTTCGACACCCTCCCTAGGGCTGAAAAATTGTTAATTTACTATGAAACATTTGTCAAAGGATCATCTCTAAGTTGATAACATGTGTGACAAATTGTAATGTCAAAAGATTCACCCAAAAAAAGATATTCACAATCTACCAACAAGTGTAACTATGAGAAACAATTGTAATGATGCCAACTTCAACACCCTCCCTAGGGCTGAATTTTTTTTAAATTATGAACATTTTGGCATAAGACCATCTGTATGTTTATAAAATGTGTTCCAAATTTTGAGGCCAAAAGATGCACTTCAAAAAAATATTTAAGTGTATAGGAAATGCTTGATAGATTTGATAAGTTTTTATTTATGAGATAATTTTTAATATATTAGTTAATTGAAATTTTCTTGGAACCTTGCTAATTTTACGAGTTTGGATGTTCTTTACGGACTCCTTTCTTTGGTCTTGTTTTATTGCTATTGTAGAATTTCAATATTTGTTTCCATTTGGTGAATGAAATGGCACACTTTTGGATGTGGATGGTCAACTTGGTTGCAATGGCAACCTTTGGAAAACTATGGATTTTGCATAGTCCACTTGGTGAGTATAAATATTACTCCGTATTTAGTAAGTGTTAGTGATTGAAAAATGCATACTAGAATATAATGGTTTGCAAATTTCATTGCTTCTTGTATCATTTTCTATTGGATTTTTCCTTTGAGTTCTACAATGATTATTGTTTTCAACATTTATGCATATGGTATATGGTACTCAATATGATAAAAAAAGAATATGAATTCTAATTTCAATAGATAGGTGTACCATTTTCTTATTAGACAATGTTCAATGATGTTTCATTTGTAGAACATGCTCTTTTTAGTTTTTACATCTTGTCAAAATAACTAATTGACAATAGATATTAAATATTGTGCTGGAAAAACAAGGATTTCCTACAAGTGCAAAGGAAGCATAGTACAGTTATTGCTGTGAGGATCCAAGAGCATCTAGGGTCATCTCTCTCTCGCTTGGAAGACACTCCAGCAACAACACAGGGAGATCGGGAGGGTGACACCGGAGATATAATATTTCAGACTTTCAGTGTGTAACTATACCCCCAAACTTTCTGTTTTCAGAAAGTTTGGAGGGGGAATAGTTACACACTGAAATGTTATACCCAAGTATCACCCTCCCGATGTCATTTTGCAAAATGACGCAGCAGAGAAGAACTCCACAGGCGAGAACAGCGTCACATATGTACGAGAGCAATGCCTCGTCTTATCCTCCTTGTGTACGCAAGTTCATAGGACGTAGCTCTGGTGACGCCATAAATCATGCAAGAACTGCCATTAAACAAACAGATGAGAAAAGACTGAGCAAGTCCAAGCAGAAAAGTACGTTGTAAAGGTTGGGGCCTCAGCTCCTTCTGTCTACTTGAATGCCTGTGTGTTTCGTGCATCGACAGAGTATCAAATCTTGACTTAATTCTTCATTTCTGTGTGTATTTGAGCGCCGAGGAATCCGAGTTGCAAGTTGCAAGAAGAGAAATTAAATAAACTCATCTCGACTCTAGAGTCTGATGAGACAGACCGGCTGCGCAAGACCAACGAAATCCAAGCGCGTGGTTAATTATTAAGATGAAATACCCACCGTAGAGAGCTGAAGAGGCTGGATCAATTTCAAAGCCTCGGACTTTCGTTGTTTTCCGTCATGACCTCTGACTGGCTCGATCAGGCACGTACTCCATCTTTTAAATAAATTACTTCTCCCAAAACTGATCAAATCGAAGAGCTCGATCATTCCATCGATCCAATCCCTTCGCCTTTTCCGCCAGGATCGTGATCGAGTCGATCGATCAGTGAGCGATCGTCAGCTCGCAATTCGGTCCGTGAATTAATGGAGACAGTGGCGTGAAGGTGGATCGAATTGTTGGTGTCAACATAAGAGCGTCCTACTGCAGCTACAAGTCAGAGATCCGTTGTGATGAATCTCAGTTGATGATGACGGAGCCACTCAGAGACAGATTGAAGCGGCCGGGGAGCGAATGTTCGAGTGCGAGGCCGCTGTTGCCAGGAGTGGTAATAAGGAAATGGATACGGGACCCATTTAGGCAATTTAACCCCTAAACACTTCGACGCTCACTAAGGTAATTCAACCTATGACAGGGCACAACTCTGGACAAGCCTAATGCAGTCCCACTTCTTCTTCTCCAATACATTTTACAAGACACATGTACACCATAAGAATTTTTGGGACTACAATAGGCATGACTAGAGTAATGCCTGTTAGTAGGATGAGTTACCTTATATGGACAACAAACATATTGAAACTCAAGTTTCATCCTCATTTATTGTTGTTTGGATGAAAGTTATCCTAATTTGTGGAGATAATTTATCAAGTGGTTGTCCTATCTAAGGGTCGGATTTGGTGTTAGTAGAGTACCTTTTTTTCTATCTTTTTCTAAAATTACAAATGTGCAAGTATTTCAAGTAGTCAAATTGCATTGACTTTAGTTCAAAACTGGATTTGCCAAAATGAGGTCATAGATTTGAAGAACACAAAATTTTTGTAAAAACAAGTGAAAAGAACCTCCTTTCAAATCCATTCCAATAAATTTTACTCAAAAAATGATAATATTTTGCTTGTCATCGAATTTCGAAGGAATTTTGGAATTTCTCTTTCAAAATTTATAAAAAAGATTGATAATAGCATTGTTGAAATTAAACATATATATAGAATCTAAAAATTCAAAATCTACAACTTTGATTTGTATATCAGTTCCAAAATATTCTTCCAAATTGCACTTTATAATGATTTTTTCTCAAATCATCAATTTTGGAGATGAATTTGGACGTTTAGGGGTGAACTCTCAACTGTGGATTTGATCGTAATTAGTTAAATATCAAATGATAGGAAAGGAAGTTAAATATGATGTTAAAGTTTGAACATCATTTGGAGGTTGAAATAAAATCTGAATGACAACTCATTTTGAAAGATTCTTTTAGGTTTCAAAAATCTAATTTATTCACTGTTCATATGAATGATATGTATAATGTATACATTATTTTGAGTTTTCATCTCCAAGAACGTGATCAAAGTTTTGAAGTTATAAATGTATATTAACTACAAATAATTTAGAATTTAGAATTTGTTTGAATATTTTATCCAAAAATATTTGTACATTATGAAAGTTAAATTTCCAAAAGGAGAGTCTTATTATCTGAAAAATTAGGATTCATTGTAAAATAGACCTTGTTTTTATGTAATTCATGGTTCAATTATTATGTATTTTATTTCATACATTATACCAAAAAGCATTTGGAAGAAAATAGTGAAAATTCCTAAGGTATGCATCTAAATAAATTTAGGATGAAGAGCATGTTAGAAATATATGTTGTAATGAAAGAACATGGTCACAGAAAATAAATAATAAATAAACATGCAAAACTTGACTTCAAAAGACGAAAAAATGTTGTGAGTTACTAAATTAAATAAAAAGAGATTTCATCATACAAGATGCAAAAAGAATTCACAAATATTAAAAGTTTGGATTTAGGTGAAGAAAGTAAGTTAAAACTTCTACTTTAAAAATAAGAATATTACAATCTACTAATTTAAAAAATGATTTAATTGTTTGATGATTGTTTGATATCTTAAAAGAGTTTGGATGTTTATTAAATTGATGTTTTGAAGAATTTTTGACATGCTTTTAGTCTCCAAATAAATTTCCTATTGCTATTTGTAAAAGATTTTATAATAGATGAAACTTTGTATGAATGTATGATATCAAAGTTTGATGTGTCCCATTTGAAGCCATTTGAGCTTATTTTATCCATTTCTACTAAATTTAATGATTGTGATCAAAAACTAAAATTTCATAAGGATTTTCACATTGATTAGGCAAGTAGAACTATAGAAGGAGACAAGAAAATGTACTTGAAGAAGATTAGAAAAAAACATGAGTTTAATATGGAGATTGAAGATCAATAGCATATAGGTTTTATACCAGAATGACTGTAGGAAAAGTGGTAGTTTGTCAAGATGTGTAGAGAGTAATACAAATTATGAATCGAAATTGAAATCTCGTTCATCTTCATCGCTTAAAAAATGGAATTTTCAACTTTAAAAAAATTGAAAACCAATGAAAAATTTGATTTCAATAAGTGTAATAAGGAAGGGCTTGATGCAATTGGTACTTATAAATTAAGAGGTGTCCAGGGTGTAAAAGAAGATTGTGAAAGATTTCGTTTACAAATGAAAATATTGAAAGAAAAAGCTAATGATTCAAGAATTCGAGAAGTTATGGTTGAAGGTTTGGTTGAAAACCTACATAAAGATATAAATGAAGATACTAAAATAATTACAACAAGAGATGCAAATGACAATATTGGAAATGATCAAGCAAAACCACAAATCAAATCTATTTCTAAGAGCCTTGTGAGTTCTACACTTGACTTGAATGTAGATAGAAATATGTTGAAAACTTGTAGGAAAATTGAAACTAATAAAGAAAATGAAAATAATTCTTTTACTTCATCAATGATTAAAGAAAGACCAAATTCTCCATCATCTTATTCTCCTAAATTTGATGGGAAAAAAATTCATCAAAATAATGCTCATGAAGATTTTAAGGCTCGCAAAAGGATTAAAACCTACAATAATATTTCTTCATATTCAAATACAAGTAGTTCATCAACATCCTCAACTGTATCTACATTATCTTCTCTCCCATTATCCCATTACATACAAAAGTTGAAGTGTTTGGCACCAATTTCTCATTGTCGAACAACAAATTTGAATAAAAACATTTCTACAAATGAAAAAAATGCATCTCTAAAGAAAGAATCATTTTTTGATATTGAACTAAGTGATTGTGATATAGAATTGGAAAATTTGAAAAATCACAATCTAGATTTATCCGCAAATTGTGAAAAAGCAACAAATTTTGATGAGAATGAATGTAAAATGGAAGTTGATGAGAAGCTCACAAATCATTTCAATAAAAAATATCTTGATTTGAATACCAAGACCCTTCTACCCATTGCATCATCACATTTTGAATGTAACACAAATTTAGGAATCTATGCTTGTCAAAGAGCAACTAAATCTGTCATTCCTTCACTTAAGAAAAATAATAGAATTAGTAATTGTGATAAAATCAATAAAAAAGTTGGGAATATAATGGTTGAAAATTTTATATCATCCCCAAAAAATCAGCACTTGAATAAAACAATTCTAGACCCAATTAGCCCTTCCGAAGGGCTTGTATTTCAAGAATCAAAGTATCATAGTAATGAGGTAACATGAAGAATTTTGAAATAATATTAATGAAATTCATATATTCATAAGAGGTATTTGATTATTTAAATATTTAAATATTTATAGTAGGATAATTGATTTAATAAATGTGTGTGTGTGTGTGTGTATATATATATATATGATTGAGTCATTGCTTTATATTTGTTTGAATTTATGATGACTTAGGACAATAAATATAAAAGGTGTGAAAATCATTCTACTCAACAAATAATATTCAATGAACTCAAAGGATTAATAGAAGGTTTTAATATCCAAATTGATGCAAAAAATAAGATATTAAAAAACCGTTTTGACAATTTGGAAAAACAATGGGATTATTCAAAAGATGAGATGTTTAAAGAAATTCTTGAAGCAAGACACATTCTACAAAATGATATCAAAGTTAGGCTTGAAGAAATTGTTAATAATTTCATGAAAAAGAATGAGGATAATGATGAACATGTGAGTTTATATAAATAGTAATAGTAATTGACTTTAAAATGATTGAAGTTTATCATTTATTCACTTATAGGAAAAGATTTTTTACACATTCAATTACAAGCAATACAATCTCATTGCATCATTTATCCCCCATAAATGCCAAATTGTAAATATATATTGTTCAAACTTCACCTTGCCATAGTGAGTGCTAGCATATGACATAGAATCTATGAGCCCATGAGCTTAGGAATCTATATTACAAACACTTTTTATGATTTTAAGTGTTTATATTATAGACTATTTTCATGTCATAGCATACCTATGTTATAAACATCTTCAAATGGATGTAGGTACATACCTACAACTAGGTTCAAGGCTTGTAGGCTTGAGTTTGTACACTTAGTACTAGTACTAGCTAGCATCATTGTTCAAATTTGTTGATTCATATTGGAAATTATTTTTTTCAAATGCTTCTTTTTGTTTATTTTAGAATTGTCAAAAGTTCAAAAAAATAAGTAGTTTATTTCCATTACTTATTATTTCAAACTTTATATTTCAATGGTAGGGATGTTTTACAACTATTGGTACTCAACTTAGAAGTTGTAGCCAAGCTTCTAAGGATATTTAAAAAATATTTTATTTTATAATTTCATTTATTAAAAAAATTTTAATTTTATCAAAAAATTTCATTCTTTATTATATTTTTTGAGAATTTTTTTGTATAATTAAATTTTCTAAGATGTTATTTGAAGATTATCAAATCCTTGGGATTCTCTAGCATCTTGTTATTCTTCTAATAAAATTGTATTCAAAAATTAATTTTCTCATTGAAAATAATCTAGTTCTACTTTCAAAATAGTTCTTGAATGTGTATATAATGAGCTTGATCTAGGATTAAATGATTTCAAGTTCATTATTGTAGTATTATCATAACAATGAAAAATGTTAACAAAAGCTTTATGATTTTTATATAAAGTTGAATTTATCCTCTAAAGGACTAAGGAGCTTACTTTGGATTATTTGAGAACTTGGATAGGCTCAAGTGACTTCATAATTTGGAATTTTTGCGAGAAATCTTAGGATGGATGCTAGTCATCTTAATCTACATGTGAAGCTTTGTTTCACGCCATTTCAATAAATATTCAAATGTCAAATCAAGCAACTAAAAATCTATTATAAAAAATAATTAATGAATTCTAGTTAATTACTTAGATTGAAACATTTGGACCATTCAATTACAAATAATGAGATGAGAATTATGAAGAGTTTTATTTTATAGGTAATGACAGTTGAAAAAACTTATAAATTTCATTTTGAGAATTTTCAAATTAAAAAGATACATAATAATATTACTTACTAGAGCATTCTTGCCATTGGGATTTATAATTCTCAATTTCTTGTCAAAGTTATCAACGATTTATTTTTTCATTCATCAAGTTCCACCTTTCTTTAAAGATGAATAAGAATTTTTTTTATTAAATTATTTTCTTGGTATTTTCAACCTATTTTTCAACCTATTGACTACATTGTACAAGTTATAGGACATATATTTTTTTCCTAAAAATTTTGAAAGACAAATTCAAGCTTTACAAATGGGAATTGCTAGAAAAAAACTACTTTTTGAAATTTAGGCAAATTGAACTTGCAATGGGTGGTGATATTAATGGGTGGTGATATTTTGCAAATGTATTTGTTGGAGAATAAATATAGATGAAGATTTTAATCTTAATTTGGGTATGAGATTGTTGAATCAATTTTAGGACTCAAAACACCGTGGTCCTAAAATTTTTAAAGTGTTGTAGTATTATATATATAATTTTATTACATGTGTAAACATATTAGATTTTTCTAAACATCACAAAATTTTGCCATTTATTTGGTCCATCTTCTAATATTGCATTCAAATTCTTATTCAACTTTCTTTTTGTAATAATTTGAATAAATTATTTTTCATAAAATTTCAAATGCAATTTTGATTAAATACTAGAAGAAAGATTAAATCAAAGGCAACAATTCATGACCAATAATTTAATGTGATTGTTGCAATGAATTAATGCATAGGTATTATCAATGATAGAAAAAAAGATTGAGAGGCATCAACTTCAAAGTGATATTGGAATATTAGCACTAAAAAGTGAAATGAAACATTTGTGGAATGAAGTAAAAGAGTTGACTCATAGAAAAGAAAATATTCAAAGTTATGTAACTGATTTTATCCACACAATTGAAAAATCAAAATTTGAAGTGAGCAATGAACATAATTCATTAAAAAATGAAAACTATGGTTTAATGAAACAACTTCAAAACATCAAACAAGATGACATGCAGGTGACATTTTATTAAAAAAATAATTTGAAAAAAAAAATCATAAAATCCAAAAGTATTTAATAGACTTGATATAAAATTACAAAAATTTCATAGCTTATATAATTTATTTAATATCATAATTCTAAAATAATTAATTTGTGGTGAAAATATGAAGATTTTGATTCACTTATAAAGTTGCAATGTAATATATGGTATTCATTATTTTAATTGCACAATTCAATTTCACTAATTTTCTATAAGTCTAAATAGATAGAAATCGAAAATATTCGAAAACTTGTAGAAAAAGTTCAAGAAAATAATGTTGAATTAGAAAGAACTCAAAGCATTGCTCACATGGAAGACATACAAGAAAGAATGTTGATAATGGAAAGGGTTGAAAGTTTATCTAAGCTTTATCTTGGAGGTTTAGAAGAAATTCGGTCAAATATTTCTAATATCAAAATTAATTTTCGTGATCGTGTTGATGACCTTGAAGGTCAATTGGCTGAATTTAGATGCCATCAAGAATGTTATGGAACTCAATGCCATTCAAAATTAACACACCACGTAATTTTATACAACTCAAGTTTCTTTTTTATTTGTATTATTGAAAGTGAAATTCCAATCAGAAATCTTTCTTCTAATCATTTTTTCTAGTAGATTCCGGGAGTAGATTTCAAAAAAATATTGCCATATATATTTTAATGAAAAAAATATACTAAGTTATATAACCTTATTATTTGTATTACATTCATGTAAATTTTAGATGAAAATATGATAATAAATATGAAAGTATGATACGACAAAGTAGCAAAATCATTATCAATTTTTAATTTCATAGATGCTGATGAAGGAACTTGAAAGCATTCGTACTGAAGTAGTGGAGATAGTAGAAGTTGAACGAGATCATGTTCAAGAAATGTTTGAAAGAGAAAATGTTAACAATCAAAACCAACTAATGACTATGTGTGCTACCAACAAATGTGAAATTCTAAATTCAATGAGAGGAGAGTTAAATAAGCGCTTCCAATGTGCTCAAAATAAAGTATTGTTGATGACAAATGCATTAAAACAAGAGATGGACAACTTGCGATCTGAAGTTGGAGAAACACAAGTAAACTTTTTGATAATAATTTGGATTTTGACCAATTTATGGTATAAATTTATGACATATGAAAATTTACAAGCTTCATTGGACCTTAATATATATTTTTGTTGATCCAAAAAAATAGATGAGCAATTTAGTTAAAGGCATATGTATTAGATGTAGAACAAGGTTCTTAAACCATTGACTTCTTAGCTAATAACTAATCAATAAATACATTTTTATTAAAAGTTTCTAAATATGCATTCCTATTAACAAAATACAGGAAGGAGTTGAAAGTTTATCAAAAGCAACATCTCTGATAGAAAAAGAAATGGAAATAGCTTCAAGAGGTGCAATTGAAGTTACTATTTGTGTCACTAAAGCTAAAGACATGCTCAATGGCATACAAAAGTCTTTTGAGAATGAAATTACTAACATAAAACATACTTGCACCCGATTACAAGAAAATCTAAAATTTGAAAAAAATATAATTCAAAGTGTAGCAAATGAAGCTCGTATAACAAGTGAAGAACTTGCTCTAGAGAAAGAGAAAATATGGCTTGTAGCTTCAGCTGCACGAGCAAAAAATATAGAATTGAATGAATTGATACAAAAAGAAAGTTTGAGCATTGTAGAAGTTGTAGCAAGTGTAAAAAATGAAAGGGATGTTGCATCTAAAGTTGCTCAAGAGGCAAGGTGCTTAGCTATAAAAGCAAATGAAGTAATGTCTGAGATTTTAGGACATTTCAATGGACAAATGATCAAAGTTCAACACATGAGTATACAATTGAAAGTGAGTTTAGGCTATTATTTTCAATGCATTTTGCAAAGATAGCATTGATTGTTGAAACTCCATATATATATTCTATTTAAAATTTATTTATAATTTTGATTAAAATTGACTTTATAGGAAGAAATTGAGCAAGAAAAACAAGGAGTTCAAAAATCATGTGAGATTTCATTGCAACACAATCAAGAATCATTAGATCAATATGAAAAAGAATTGGAGTTGGCTATAAAAACTTGGAAACACGCTATGAATGGTGAAATTGCAAAAGCTATGGAAGTTACAATGGGACTTGAAGAAGAGCAACAACGAGCATCAATTGCTTTAGAACATGTTGCAATGTTGTGTCCACAACCGGATCATGTACAAGCAGACATGGAAAAATACATCTCAAAAGTAGGCATTAAAAATAAATTTGCAAATATATTTGATTTGCTTAGATTTTGGAACTTTTTTTAATACAATATATAAACTAAAATTATATTGAATATGTTGTATGCAAAATTTATATAATATTATTATGAATACTCAGACACAAAATGCATTAGACAATCTTGCCCAATCAATTCACAAATTACAAGTTGATCAAGAAGATTATCATCAAACCTCACTTGTAAAACAACAAGAATTGAAACAATTCAAAGATTCTTGGCAAATTGAAATAAGTCAATTGCAACAAATAATTAGGGTATTGGAAAAGAAAATTATAGAATCAACACATGAACAATCTATTGTTGGCAAACGTCTTGAAATGATAGAGAACATGCAAGTCAATCTTGTTCGATCATATGAAGATGTAAGGAGTATCACTAGTGATCTTGAGAAGACAGCTGCAATTTGGCTTCCCAAATATGAGGTTGCTGCAAGGATTGTAGATGAGCTTTCATCAAAAGTAAAATGTATGGATGAGAAATTGCAATTAACTTGTGGTGGTGAAAGTTTGATACAACAAATTGCTCACATTACTGAGTCTAAAGTCAATGGAATGAAAGACATGGTGATCAAATCTCATTTAAAGAATATAGACATTGAAGTGAAAGGATTATTGAAAAGAATTGATAATGGAGATAGTGCAAATTGTCATGTAAATCCTCCAATCAATAACAATGAATATGACCTCACTAATTTCAATTCTAATACATAAGTTGTACTTTAAGCATTTCTAATTGATATCTATTTGAATGTCATTAGGCCATTGCTATGTTGGAGAACCGAGTTAGTGTATTGGAAAACTCACCAACTCATGATTCCAACATGTCCTTGAAGTTGGAATACACTGAAAATTGTGGCAAAGACAGTATGAAAGGAAATGTGTCTTCAAATGGCAACTTGAATCAAAGCATTGAAGCCCAAAATAGGTACACTCTTTTTCATATCTTTATATAAGCTTCTTCACTCATATGATCACATGGCATTTAAAAAAATTTAAACCATAAATATTGAATATCAAATACAATAAATTATAGAATTAGAAAATATTATGAATTCACAAATATCACCAGCCATTGTAATATTGACAATTGATAAATCGTTATTGTAAAACTAAAATTAGAAAATTGAAATTTAAAACTATTCATGGACCACAATAAATTTTAAAATTTAATAATTAGATTTAAGATCTTTCCAGTTTTTTTATTTATATATAAAAATACTAAAAATATAATTACGAAAAATATGCAGGAAAATGGAAAATATTGGAACAGAAGTTAATGAAATGGATCCATCAAATTCAAATCAAGAATTTAGTTCAAAGATTTTGGGACTTGAAAGTCGCATTGAACATGTTGCTTTGGCAACATTCACTAATTTAAGGTAAAAGAAAATTTTGATTTATTATTATATTTTAATATTTAATAATTCAGTTTTTTTGTTATAACAAATGATTGATTTCAAAATAAAATTTTTATATATCTATACCATTTCAAATTGGATTTGGTAGTAAATTTTCTTTTATTTAGAGTAATTTTCATGACCAATGGATTTAAATACTCAGATTGTTGGACAAAAAAGTTGAGCACATGACTACGGGGATACAATCTGCATTAGATGGAGCAACAATGGCAGATAAAAAGTGTGTTGCTCTTGGTTTTGAGCTTGTTAAGGTTTTCAGAATGTTTTCTTGCAAACAAGGTAGCCAAAGTCATAAAAACAATGACAATTTTAATAAAGACTATAAAGTATTAAAAATGTCTCAATCTTTCAAAAAAAAAGATTCCAATGAAAAAAAAGATTTAGATTCTCAAAATCAAGCAACAAATGAGAAATCTACCAAAAGTCACCAAAATAATTCAAAAATACTTAACAACCAACAATCTATATCCTTACTTGAAAAAGCAGACATTTTTCCAAAAAAATTCATCAAAATAGGGGTGCACAACTCAACAAAAGAACCTAGTGTCCAATCATCTCCAACACCAAAACCAACTTTACAATATGAATTTGAACAAGATAGTGAAGATTTATGTGGTTTTGAAGACGGTGAATCTTTTTCCAAAGATAAAGTTAATTGCTTTCAGAACTCTCTTAGAAGCAAAGATTGTAAATTGCATGGACCTCTCAACAAAGTTGGAGAAGTGATTATACCATTTGACACCACTTTAGATGGACAATTAATACTTGAAAAGTGCCAAGAAGGATTTGTCAAAAATTGTCAACGAACAAACATTCGTTTGGAAGCTGGTCGAATACATGTCAATGTTAGCCACCGATCAAGGGGTTTGAATCAACTACACAAAAAAAATGACTTAATAGCAGTACAATCTTAAATGATTGGATGAAAATTCTAGAATTACTACAAAAATTTATATGCTTCTCAGTTATGGTATGGGATTGATGTAAGACATTGTCAAACTTGACTTTGTAACCTTCTAACATTGTTGTGAATACTAAGTGTTCAATGGATGATAGAAAATCTTTCTATATATAAAACAAAAGTGCAAATGTTCATCCTTGGAAATTTGTGTAGAAAGGGGAGGTCTTGTAAAGTAGTTAGACCCTCCAAGGAGTGCTCTTGGATTTGTTGAAGCAAATGATTCACATGGTACCAAAAAGGATGATTAATTTTCACAATGACTAGCCCAGCATTCCAAGGTTAAACTTGATTGAATGAGTTGAATGTATACATACTCTTATATAAAACAAATCTTTAAAGGTGTTTTTCCTAAAATAATAATTGTATTTTTTAAAATAAAATTAATACCTTTATTTTTTTAATTGTACTCAATATGATATTATAACAAGAAATTTTTAATTGAAATATGATTAAATATTAATTATGAAATCTAAAAGACTATGAAAAACTTATATTCAAATGTAAGTTTTTTCTTGAAGCCAACCAAAATCAACTACACTGACAACAAATTAATTATTAGTATGCAAAAATTATTTGTTGTCAAATCCTTATGATTTTCAAATATTCACATTTTTTACTAATTCTTATAAGCATTTCTTGAACCCTCAAGGACTTCATTTGTATTGAAAAAATTTCAATTAGTTCTTGAAAAATTTAATTACTATAAGTTTTTTTTTATAATGCAGGTAGGATAATAGTATGTGGTAGCAATCAATGCCTCCCAAAGATTTGACTTGTTATTAAAATTTCAAAGAAAAATATAATAAAATTTTAGATATAAATCATACAATTGTCTACATTTGACTAAAGAACAACTTCAAAGGTATTGAATACTGCTTATAATTTATTAAAATTAAAAATACTTGATTGAAATTCGTTCCAAAATATAACAAATCAAAATCTTTTGTGCATGCCAAAATATTATCAATATTTTTAGTATAACATTCCTCAACCTTGACTACTTTGCATTATAATGAATTACAAGTTACATAAATTGTATGTGTATATAAATTAAACTTAAATAATTATAAAAATAGATTATAAAAGTGGATAATTTTAATTTATATTGTCTTGGAATTTCAAGGCAATGCATTTATTGTTTGTAGTATATTAAATCATATGATTTTATGAATATAAATTTTTTAGCAACTTGTCTATTGACAATTCTATTTAAATATTCATATAAGATGTACAAATTAAAATTTTAAAAATGAAATTAAAATTAGGAAATGAATAATTAATCAAAATATAAATTTTCTATGAAATTTAAAATATTATTCCCTCCGTCCCCAAATGATCTTCCTATTAGACAAAGTGTTCCGGATTAAGGCTAAAAATAACATTTTTAAAATCCATTTTGCAATGTAAGTAGGGTTTGGTGCACTCCTAGTGTCCTAAAAATTTTGAGTTTGAGAACCCTTTTCAAAGTGTAGTTTCGGAGTATTGAAAAGTGAATTTTTGGGGACATTTTCAAGGAGCACCATTGGGCACATAATTGTTGAGTGTGAGGTCATCATTTTGTAAGTAGTTAGTATAGGCCCAAGACCATATGTGGACCTCTATACCACATCCTAAAGCTTCATCTCCTTCAATTAGGAAACACTCAAAGAGATGCAAAAAATAAGAACAAATATTATTGATTGACCCCTTCAATCATTTAACCCCACCACTAAAGGGGACCAAAAGTGTCCTCCGGTCAAATTCTAAGTGTTGTAACTTTTGCATCTGATGCTAGAATTCAATAAAACTTGTTGGAAAATTTGTGCTCTCTCTTCTAGTTTTTGTTATAATACTTTCAGATCAATCCAATATTTACTCAATTTTTGGAATCCAATCAAAGTTCACAGGTTCAATTTGAGTTCACCAAATTGCATTTGATGGCTGCAACTTTGGGGGCTTGTATCTCCTTCATCCAAAGTTTGATTTCAAATTTTTTTGTTGATTTATGTTTCCATTGAAGTCTAGTTATTGTGGTAGAAGTTTCATGTCAATCTAGGTTGTTTTGAATGTTTGAGAGCAATTTGAAGTTCAAAATCCCGACATTTTTGGATTACAGAAAATTTTGGCAGCTTGTTTCTTCTTCATACAATGTTTGTTTTCAATGCTTGTTTTTGGAAAAGTTGCGCATACTAGTCTAGTTTGTGTGTATAAAATTTCATATCAATCCAAGAAGTTATGAGTGACTGAGAAGCATTCTAGTAGAAGGAGGTTCAATTTTTTATGTGTTTTTTGCAACTTTTCTTGCTAATTTTTGACATTTCAAAGCCATTTTGCACACAATGAGTCAATTGAATGATATTTTTTTTCATCAATGTGTTTTTATGCTGATTTTGAATAACTTTATAGTTTAAAGTTTCTTTATTTGAGTAGATTTAGAAACCAAATTTTGCCTTCAAATGTATTACTAGGAAAATTTCAGCATCCTTTTTCAACACTGAAACATTATAATCTTTCAATCTATGCGGTCAAATGACACCAAATTTGATGCACGTCATCTACAACAAGTGCACTATAAGATTGTACAGTTAAGATCTCTATCGCTTAATGAAAATTATATCTATAACATCTCTATAGCTTAGTGAAAATTATGTCTATAACACTTCAAAAGAAATGTTGTTTTTGAATTTGTTCAAGCCTTGGGCGGTGAGGGGTTAATTTGTCTTTTGATTGATGGTTGCATGGATGGAAGGGAATCTATTGCTTGAATTTGTTTGTTAGTTCCAAATCAAATTTGACCAATTCTCGACATCACAAAATGCAACAAGAAGATCATTTTGGGACAAAAAAATGAGGCCAATAGGAAGATCATTTGAGGATGGAGGGAGTAGTATTTTGGATAAAATTATTGTATTCTTCGTAACTTTATTATATTGAAGATAATTGTATAACAAGAAATTGTAAATTTCAAATATTTAATTTAGTTATTTAAACATTTTCTATTTCTATTTTAAAACTATTGTTGGTAAAGTTTCTAATAAATTATACAACTTAATCCATAAAGTGGTTTTATGTCTGTCATTCTTCTTAAAAAATGGACGATGTGTACTCAACATCAAATTACTTATAATTTCATTTATGAAGAAAATAAGTGAATATAAGTGGAAAGTTCAATAAATAATGAAAAAATGAATGCTATTTCAAAAATATACATTAATATAAGGCTAAGTTCTAATTATGTGCTTGCATTTATCATAATATATGTCCTTCTAGATACCATAGTCTTCAACTATAATTGTAATTACTCTTGTAACTTTGGTTATATAATATCCATCATTATATAGACTAATGGACAATATTTTTATTTACTTTGAACATGATAAGGTGAAGTTTACAAGAGCATATCTGGATTAAGATTATTATAGCTAAACTAATTTCTATAGACATTGTTATAATTTACATATTGAGTTGCATGCAAACTAAATAGTTTACAAATCAAAATTCCTTAAGCAATTTTAAGTTTTCAATTTGAATACACTACGTTGGTAGTAACATTGATATTTATAAGCCAAACATTTATTTAAAGTGAGAAATAAATTTTGACAAAATTAGATTTATTTATTTTATACTAATTTGGCACCCTTGGAATATTAAAAGAAAGTGCTCCAAAGGAATTTAAAGTTGAAATCCTTTTGAAACTTTCTAAGACTCTAAAAACTCTCCTTTGATGGTGTCTTAGGCTTATGATTGGATATTCATTTTCATCAAATTTATGAAACTATAGTGGTTATTTCTACATATTTTTGGCTTACTTTATTAAAAATTAGAACCATGTTGCTAGGAGAAATGCTCTAGATTTTATATTGAGAAACTCTTTCTACTTTATTCATTTTATTTTCAATTAAAGTCTTTTGTTTATCTTATTTTAAAATTTAGTCCTTCCATTTTTGTTCTTTATCCACCAACTAACTTCTTAAATGTAGATCTTTGATTAGTATGTTCTATTTCCAAATATTTTCTTTCAATTATTGTTGTTGTTCTTATTATTTAATAAAAAAGTCCAATTTAATTATTTTAAATAACTTTACTTTTATTTATTTTCTTATCCTTGCAAAATTGTTGTGTCATTTAATATTTTTATTTCCATTATTTTTAATCTTTAATTACCATATGCATGATTATTTTTCATTATGATAGATATTCTTATTAATGGTAATAAGTTATTTTCTCAAATTTGAATTTATTAATAATCTTTCATTGGTGATCTATGGTTAATTATAGTCAATTAATCTAGGATATATGATCATCCATTCTTTTCATTAATATTTTTTAATCATTATTTTTTGATAATTTATATTTAATTTAATCACTTTTATGATTTTAATACTAATTCTTACAAATTAAAAGTTTCATAATTACATTTTAATTTCATTTTTCATTTTGATAAGTATTATTAGTAATGATTAATACATGTTTATTTTTATTTTTCATGATTATGATCATGATGATCAATCAATGTATGATATATGATCATCCATTATTTTCATCAATATTTTTTTAACCATTATTATTTAATAATTTATAGTTGATTTAATCATTTTCATGACTTATAAACAATAATTTTATTTATGATTTTATTTTCTTGATTTCTATTATACTACCTAATAAATATTTTAAGACGTTCTATCATTTCCATGTGAAATTGTCCTTGTGGCACATAAAGACATATATATATAATGTGACTTTTTTGCATAATTCTAGATAAAATCTAGAGAATAATTATTGTCAAACCCTCTATCTACATATGGTATTCTCAATAATTTTTTTAACTTTTAAATCTAGTACAATGGAGATTGTAAATAACTTCTAAATTTAGGATGAAATTGACATAGTTTTTTATCCGATCATACAAATACGAACTTTGCTATCACACCTAAAATTTCAAAGAATTTGATTGTACAAATTTGGAGACAATTGAGATCATATTTTAATGCATCAAGTGTAGGCAACAAAGTTCTTTTTACACATGCTTCCAACATAAGCAATGCCCTCAACTCTATACAATTTCAACATATTTATTCTTGGCATATTTGAATGGAATTGACTTGAAGTTAAAAGACCAATTACAAAAACAATTACTAAGTCAACTTATAATTAGTTCTTGATTAGTTAATGATTGACTTTTTCATGGATGAGTGGAAATGACCCATCAAAGTTTTGGATCAACCTATGATAGACACTTTTCAATAAATGAGATTTGAGCTAAATTAGATCTAGTTAGTGGTTACAATCAATGCCTTCGGCAATGGAGTATTTGATTAGTGACTACAATAAGAACTTCCAGCTTTTGAGTGCAAATTCATAACATGAAGAGACTTTTTTAGGCCTTTATGTTATTATGTTATAACTATGTTAAGAAATACTGTGATTGCTTTAAGTGAGTAAGACCATTCCATTACTACCTACCTTCTCAATTCCGATTTCATGTACATGTGGTGTACATTTTTCCCAGCGAAATGTCCCCCATGGATATATGTGGGTGGAATTGAGAAGGATGGTGGTAATAGGTTGGTTCACCTTTATCATATACATTCCTATGAATGTGATTACTACAAAATAACCCTTTTTTAATTTTCTACATTGAATTGCACAATTGATTGCTTAAAAAAAACCATTTCCACTATTGGATTCACTAATAAGTTTCAAGTAAAAAACATTTATTGATTTATTTTTAATTAAAAAAAACTGGGTAGCCTATTATTTGAAGGTGACTATTAGAAATGGTTGAATGGGCATTTAGAGGTTAACCTTGGAATTTTGTGGTATTTTGAATCCCTAATGTGCTTCAAAATATGCTTACTCAAAGCAAGGCCAAAATCTTCATTTGTATTTATTCTCTAACAAATTCAATCGTAAAATTACAAAGTGAAGGGTGTTGCTAGATGAAAGAGTAAACAAAACCACTAATTTTTCTTTATTTTTTAAATTGATGATTATTAATCCCAATAGTGAGAATTTTCTAAAATGAAATATGTATCCTTTCATTTTTTTCATCTTTTTTTTTCAAAATTTTCAAAATTGATTTGAATAAATGACTTTACATATTATTTCTATTCACATGTTTTTGAGTAGATATCAATTTGTACTCATAACTAGAATTCATTAATAACATTAAAATTAGAAAAAATACTTATAACTTTTGCAATAATCATCGGAATCACATGGGACAAAGTCCCACATGTGGATGATGATGATTAGCATCCATCCAAAAAATCTCATATAAAAATTCCAAATTTTGAGGTCAAATGAGCTTACCCGAGTTATTAAAAAACCCATAGTGGATTCTTAAACCTTTAAGGGTTAAATTCTATGATGACAACGACCAATTGCATGTAAATGAACCTTACTTGTGATTCTTTAAAGAATATAAAATGCACCTTCTATTTTAAGAGATTGTTCTAATCTTCTTATTTTTATCAAACATCATAAAATTTCCTATTCACTAATTATAATTTCCACTCATTAATTTTATTGATTTTTCAATTAAATGATAGGTACATATAAAAAAAATTCATTGTGTGATTGTCAAAATGTTGTATCTACATTGAAATAGCATCAATTTCATGTATCACTAATATCTCGTGAAATAACAAAATTAGTGATTTCTCATCTAGCTACCAAGACAGGTGCCAATTCTTTGCTAAGTGGATGACAATTACTTGCACTAGAGGCAAAAAAAGTATTCTAGTAAAAAATGATGACTACATGAATTTGAACCAATTCTTATGAACATGAGGGCATTGCAAAGACCCAATCTCCAAAATTGGGTGGGACATGTGTATTGCAACTATAAATAATTGGGTGGAATACAACCATTT
Organism: Straminergon stramineum; assembly: GCA_963920665.1. Taxonomy (NCBI): domain Eukaryota; kingdom Viridiplantae; phylum Streptophyta; class Bryopsida; order Hypnales; family Calliergonaceae; genus Straminergon; species Straminergon stramineum. The sequence continues at coordinate 5,644,387 of OY987272.1, forward strand.
GGCTAGCAATTAGTTCCTTTGCTTGTCGATGTGAATTTAGCTCTTTAATGCTAGTCAAAAACTCACTAAATTGTTCATAGGAAAAACGGCTCCTACAATTTTAGTAGTTCAAAAAATTAGATTTTTTCATACTTCAAGTTATTTAGGTTTTATAATATCTATGAAAACAACAAACAACTTCTAAAAGCACAATTGATGTTAGCATATTATATCATTGACACTAACCAGATGGTTTGAATTGAATTGCTACTAATTGATTCAACACCTTCAAACTAAGTTTTATACAAAAGATTTACCACTATCATGCCTTTTAACAATTACATCAAAAGAAGACATACATCCCATCCTTGAGCCAATTGAATAAAGCATATGTAGGATTGTGTGAATCCATAACAATGATGGAGAAGTGGTGAAGAAATCAAATGACAAGGACATAATAGGGAACTTTTCAAATCTTTGTACCTAAAAAATATTTGCAAGGGATGAAAACTACAAAGCTATCCAAAGAAAACAAACAAACATGTAGTAGCAATATCTCATAGTGGTCATATGGCTTCCTACCTAGCTTGTCGGAAAAACTCTTTGCCATCAATGCGAGGTGACTTTACTGTAGCAAAATTGGAGGTCATGTTATTAGTGGAGAAAATCATCCTTTTGATTTGAATGTTTTACTAAATTAATGGCAAAATTAAAAGAATATTTTACATAGAAAACATAATCATTTAATACTAGTACCTGGTGATTTGGGACTATCTGATGATGAAGGAGGGGTTAAAGAGACCAATAGACTCTCATTTGATGATGCACCTGTACATGTATCATAAACAATAAATTTGCAAAACCATCCTTATTTATTTATAAACTTATTGCCTGTGCATTTCACATCGACTACATAGACGTTAACCCTTGGGTTAGACAAGGCTTATCAATGAAGTAGTCTCAAAAGATTATCAAAATTTTAGATGAATAGTTTCATTCTTTGTCTCTATAGTTCCTCTAAAAGTCTAACACCACCATTCAAAAAAAAAAAAAAAAAAAAAAAAAAAAAATATATATATATATATATATATATATATATATATATACATATGTAGCATCAAATTGTGTGTATTAATACCATTGGAACCTCCTTTCACTTGCCACCAAGAAAATATGAAAATTTGACCAGTCTAATAATAGTAGTAATTAAGCACATTAGCAAAAAGTGTCGGGTTTGCGGGGTGCCCACCTTAGTTCTTAGTCTCAATCTTGCAAAGAATCAAAAAATGCGTAGTAGTACATTACATTACATTACAACAATGATGGAGAATTTCCAGAGAGCCGGCCTCTGTCACTCAGTCACTCTGCAAAATAACAGTCAACAGTTTGGGTTTGAGGGCTGGCAATGGACATACGATCATTTGAAGCCTCATCCGAAGAGCTCCCAGACTTCGAAGGAGACTTTGGAGAAGGTTCCTCAGGCATCATGCATGAAAATTGCCCTTGCTCTGAAACCACCAAAACAGTCGAATTTCACAAGGACTCAAAAACAGAGATGATGAAAAGTTAATTGAAATGCTCCATGCCAGAGAAATAATTGAAGTTTCTAGCCTACAGTACAATACACAAAACCATGGAGTGAGTCCTAGAAATCCCCAGCAATAAAATTGCATTAAAGGTGAGGTGAAAACAACCAAAACTGTCAAAAATAAGCAATTCAGCGTAGTTGGAGGAACCCAATTGGTTTATGGACCTCTTCTCTAACTTCCATAATTGGATTGTGCACATACCCTAGATGAAATCAGGTTTTGTTCCAACAAGGTCCACTCACCCTTGGTGGTCATTTAGAAAATTACAATCAATTCCAACAAAGTTTGGTGGAATCCCTGGCTGAAACAGGACATGATTTTCACTAGTGATACTTCACAAATACAATTTGTCACTCATGCCATTACGTATATAATAACCTGGTGCTCTTCTCAATGCTGTAGATTTCTCATTGGGGTCTGACAGGATTGTCAACCTATTTTGCAGGAAATTACAATGCCACACCGCTTCTCAGAGATTTGCTGTGCACCAGAATCTGGTATGTGGCTTTCAATTGAAAATTCTAATTGAGGAACAATGTAAGAAGAAATCAAGAATAATTGTGATTAAACGAATAAATGAGTTGCTGATTAATCAAGACGAGAAGTCTTACGTTTCCTTGTAGTCGGTGTGGGAGGAGCAGTGCTCTTTGACATTGGAGACGCAGGTAGGCTGTCGCAGGGTGTTGCTCTTGATGGTGCTGATGATGATCCTGATGAAGACGCTGCTGGGATTTTTCCATCACCCTGGAATTCCACAACTATATTAATGAGGATACTTAGCAATTATATATTCACCGTACCAATGTCGATTTCCAAAAACAAGTGCTTCTCATCTGCACGTGCAAACATGTGAGGTAGAGAATGACATAAAAGAGACTTGAAAAAGGAACAAACATAGAGAACTGAGACTTTGCTTGAAGAAAATGAACAATAGCTCTTACCACATCAGCACCACATTCTGTATTTGTCTCTAGTGATTTGATCAATGCTTTCTTGAAGTCATCCAACTGTAACACACAATTGCCACGACAAAAATTTAAATGAAACTTCATTAAAGCTAATGATGATGACTTGATCACCAACCATTGATGGAGTAAAATTACGAGAATGAAAGAAATGCAAAGCAAGATCTACCTTTGAAACTTGGCACATCAGCTTCTTCACTTGACCTGAAAGTACATTCTTATCTTCGATCAATTTAGCCTGCAGCAAGACAACAATATAACAACAATGGTTCATCCACACCAAAACAATGTGCACTCATCAGCAACATGGTTTTGAAGAGAATCCTCATCCCCAATTGAGGAAAAATTGTCCAGCATTTGAGGAACTTACCAATAGGATGCACGAAAACGTTTCACTTCTAAAAATGACCTGGTGCCAATTTCTCATCCTACATAATATTCTTAACCAAGAAAACAGGGGACTATTTGAAATTTAACACACATGAGGCAATTACTTGTAAAAAGTAACTGATGTCAAACTGTCATCCAAATTCCTTCCAAATACTGTACCTTCCCTTTCAAGTATCCACCAAGGTACACTCTTTAAAATGACCATTAATTTTGGACACTTTAGAATATCCTCCAAAATTGTTATACTATCATCGACTGTGGCACACTTGATACACATTCAAACTATGTCATAGGGAATTTTGGGGATCACAGAAAGTGTAAAGAGATCAAAATGTACAAATATACAAATGTTGATGTAGAGTTTAAAATCTAGGAATAAGTGCAAGTGTATTCATCACTCAATTATTTCTTGGCACGGAACATTTCAGGCTTACTTAAGAATGTTCCGTAGTAGAACAACAGAGTCAAAGTGATTCACAAGGCAAGATCATCTAATCAGATCAAATCAATGTGAGCACCTGTCCTTCCAAAGCAACAGCCAACTTCGCTGTAGTTTCAACCAGCGTGGTTTCAGCCCCAACAACACGAGCCTGCAGACCGTTAATGACGGCATCTTTCTCAGCGACTTTTTGTCTCAAAATCGAAGTCTCGGCTTCTAGTTTTGCAACACGGCCAGACACAGCAATCTGGGTGATTTTCTGGGCGACTTCCAATTGTTGGTCAGGATCCTTGGGCAAGGCAGCAAAGACTTCTTTGGGAAGCTTATTCTCGCTGGAACCTTTCCCCATGTCTTCCTCAACACTGCACCTCCAGCATTTAGGAGTGTCACAAGGCAAGACTTGCGTTCATCAATGAGATAAAATTCTCAAACGATCTGACTTCAAAATTTTACAAGCATTTCTGATGAGAATTTGGGGCTTAAATTTGAACTGGCTAAAATTAGAAAGAAGGAAGAGAATCTCACAAATGAACTTGTGTAGAACTTACTGTGTGCCACCACTAATATGCACTCCAAACTCAGAAAATGCTGAGTTCTCTTTCAAGGATGTCAAGGTCAGCAAGCTGACCCTGCGGGGTCCATCTCCCTGGAGGCCCCAGGTCTCTGAAAATAGCAACGCCTCAACGGAGTTTTGACATCATGCGACGCTGCTCAGATACCCGTTCACTAACCGTTACATGCAGGTGAAACTGCTTCTCCTAATACCCCATATCACGGGACTCCTGTTTCAGTTTGAAAATCTCAAAAGAGAACAGTTTCATGGTCACAATTACATCTCAAAAGTCACACACCATTAAACTAGTATCGATTTCATATTAATCATACAATGACTAAAAGGACAAACAGTCCCTAGTTTCTGCGGTTATGATAGATACCGAACCACATCAAAAGTCTCCCACCTTTCGACTAACATTCACTAAAATGAAAATAAACACATTTAAATAGGAAATAGATGCGCCCATACCTTGTTTTTGTTTTTCTGATTGACATCAAACCATCTGTCCATACCATTAGACTAAAATTGACTTCAAATTTTATTACAGTCATCCATAATGGGAAAAAAATGCAACTACCTCTAGAATTTGTAACCGAACCATTTCAATATCCTCCGTCATTAGACTAACATTGAATTCATGTAAATATAATATCCACAAAGGAAACATATGCAACCACCCCTGGTTTCTGTCGTTACGATTGAAACGGGAAGCATGCGTGACTGGAGATAATTTGTAAAAACGAACAGTCATGGCAGATACTGCACAATTCTCGGCCTCAAAATTAAAGAGCATTTGCCTCGTGCTGCATCCTTCTGTACCTGCCACTGATACGCCTCGGAGAACACTAGGTAAAAAAGGATACAACCTCCACTCAGATAGCATTTTGGTTGTTAAGCGGGATGACTGTTCCTGTGCAAGACAAACAGTATCCGTGTGAACATTACCAGTATTGCACTCACTGTTCTAAGTGAAAGTACTTCGTCCACTCCGATGCAAATATCTGCATTCGTCAAAAATTCTGGGACTACATGTTCTCTCTTGTCTGGATAACCCGCAAAGCACAAATTTGACCAATCATGTTGTGAAAAAAAAATGGTCATATGGCCAAGTCAATTTGTCTATCACCAGGATCAGTGAAGTTCGTGGTCAAAAAAAGAAAAAGAAAAAAGAAAAAGAAATTACCCATACGACCAAATAAAAAGAAAATGAGGCCCGATTTAAACCTCATGATCCTTCACAGGTTTGAACTTGGTACGAGACAAGTCAACTTCATTTGAGTCCTGTGAAATTCCTGATTGACTTCCAAAAGTTGTTCGATGAATGCTGTCGAAAACCACGATGTGCTCGTCCCTTCAAAATGACCTCCGAGCTCTCGTTTCCTCCTGCGCTTCTCCCTCCATAATCCTAGCCCTGCCGTGTCCTGGAGAGTATTCCCTTTGCTGAAGGAGTTGTAAACTGAAAATGATTATACCAAGAGAACTGTAAGAAAAAAGGGAGTGATTATAGCCCATCATGCAGAGTTCTATGGTAGAGATCCCTTCGATATATCTCTGTTCTAATCAATCAATCAATCAATCAATCAATCAATCAATCCAGTAACTATGATATGATTTGTTTCAATGCAGCACATGTGGCGGAGGAACTGAAATTTATTTCTCAAAAAAAGTTGAAAGAATCTCAAGGTATGCTACACTGACGCTTGCAGGCCGGGATAACCATTACGGCGAGCAAACCTCTCAAAAGAGACTGCAGAAATCTAGTCTGCAAGCAACTACCTGTGCCTCGCATGGATCAGGTTGACTCTTCAAAGTCATACCCTGAAAGAGGAAGTGGAAAAACCTACAGTAGAAGTTCTATCCAGTAAAATACCTTCTTCTCTGTGTATGCAAAAACTACTATTTCCTTTGTCTGCAAGAGAATCCTGCCCAGGAGCAGTCGTGCAACTTCAAGTCCGCCTTCGATAACAACAATAACCAATAGACCCAATTTCATAGAAACCTCTATTAATCCTGTAGGATCCTATGTTCGCTTCTGTAAAATTACAAACCTTGGCAGAAGACCCCCTAACTAGATAACTACTAAATATCTATATAATACGAGACGGTTGTGATTCCGCCACGGGAGATTTTCCCATTTAGACTACGTAGACCGACTTCCAGTAACCAATTCAATCAATGGTGCGAACGGATTTTGCAAAGAGTAAGCTTTTGCATCGTTCAAGGTCATCCACCCTGCAAAGACAGAGAAGTAAACGTAAGTCTAAATTCTCATGTACCCAAAGCGTGGCAACAAATAAAATCACTTTAGCTTTAATTGTCTAACTGCGGAAAAATGCAACATTGAGCACACGCATCACCAGGAGTAGGAGATATTACCTAGATAAAGTGCAAGCACACCACTTATTCCGTAGAAAGAAGCATCATTGACGACATGAAATCTGCAAAAAGGAATTATGAATTAGATTTTTTTAATCTCCAGGAGCTTACTGTTCAGATATTTGATGTTAAGTCTCGATCAGATGGCATTGTGGTTTTGAGCTATCGATAGATAGCTGTCATCTGCACTATGTTGTAAAAAAGGTGCGTACCTTGAGAAACTAATGTTTTTATATTACAATTTTGTTTAGGGTCATGTTTTTATATTGATCACCTGCTCCATTTTAAAAAATCATTGAACAAAAAACGTGTAGAAATATATAGCGCATCGATAAGCCAATCCTCTAGGAAAGTCACACCAACGGATACCCACAGATGAGTGGAATGAAAGAATCTGGTTGCCGAAATGCTTACACAAACATGGTGACTAGAATTCCCCATCCCTGAAGCAGAGTACCCCAAGATGATCCTGTGAACCTGCTCTCACACCACTCAAGATTAGTCTCCCAAGACCGAGACCTTAGGGTTCATATCCATAAAAAATTAAAAAATAGTAAAATTACTAACATTTTATCATCATTCCTCTCATGGGCTAGCGCAGTGTCCCAATATCAATGCTTATTCCGGAAACAAGATTATCCTACACCAAGTGAAATGTAGAACATTGAAGTACACACTCAGCTTAGATTCTTACCACATGAGGTCACGAGTGAATAGAGCCCGAGGCAGAAGCAGACCGTTTCCGGCCATGGCGAGCAAGACGGTAAGGACTGACAAGCCCTTGATGTTGGCAGGGTTCAAATAATTCGACCACTGTTCAACAGAGCCAACATTCAACGTCTAATTGTGAGTAAACAGGGAAAAGAACAAAGCACTTCACAAAAAAGATTAACTAACAAGAAAAATCAACGCTGAAAATATGGTGCCTCAACAACATACCGCCTGTGCAACAGGACACCACATAAAGAGAAGAGTTGCTGTCCACGCCGAGAGCCCGGAGTAGAACTTCAATGCTGCAGGGGGCAACTTGTTGAGTCGATTCTGCCATGCCATTACAATAAAAAGTACCTCAGCAAACACATATTTCATCCTAGATATCAGCTGTGAGCAACGTCACAAAGGGATGATCAAGAGGTGCATAATTACCAGCATGACCAGAAGTAATGCCAGAGCGCCAAAGATGGTGCCGGGAAGAACAGACGGCGGAATGAATGGCACAAATGTTGACCACATGACCTGAAAAACGCAACAAACTCCTCCATCAGAGAAAAATCAAACACCCCGTTAATGCAAAGGCAATCCATCAAAGTCACAACATCTAAATCGACGCTGGAGCTCATGTGCAAGCTGAATTGTTTCATCAACTGGTGCATTCAAATCACAAAGAACAAGTCCCTTATTATTGCATACAGGGTGTCAATATTGCACATGGAAAAAGAATTCAGATTCAATGCATCGTGCTAGCAATCAACTGCAAAAAAAAAAATTGACATACTTAAATGGTAAATTAAAATGGACACCTATTCTATTAGGTGTACAGTGTCACGACCCGTTGTCACGATTTCATCCAGATGCATGGTCACGTTTTCAAACTTAAAAATTTTCATCTAAATTTTGGCGGCACTTTTGAGTTTGAAATGTAACTGTGGAAAACAAAAGATATTCCATGATTTCTTATACAACGGGGTGTGGTGGTTGCAACTGTCGCAACGGTTGTATTACTCTTATTTTATAAGTACAGAACATGCAAGAAAAATGAGGTACCTGAGGAAGCACCGTAAGTCCACCCACAGTGACAGCATCGCCCCACAGCTGCCACAAATCAGGGCTTAGCTTATTGAAGTAGCTCAGCCAGTTGAGGAGAAGCCCCACCACGACCACACTAGCCGTGGCCGCATAAATGGGCACCGGCATGGCGCCTCCCAAAGCCAGCTGCGACAGCACCACCCCCGTGGACACCACGCCCACGGCTTGCACCACCGTGGCTCCCCGCTCTTTCTTCCCCGCAAAGTAGGACAATAGGGACAAGTTCCCCAGCAGACCTGTCAACTGGCCCTGCAATCAAAGTGACAACTCTCACAATCATAAACTGTATTTCTAACACTTCTAGGGATTCTGGAGCTAGGAAAATCACTCAAACTTGGAATACATAACAGCTCAACACCATTAGTACCAAAAATCACTATAAATCACTGATTTTACAAAAATTTATATAGGATAAGAAGCAAATTACAAAAGCAAATTAAATGCAGGGGCTTCATGCAGCATGGGAGTCCATCGATTTCTAACACTTCCGGTGGTTCTAGAGCTAGAAAAAACACTCATAATCTACGTTTTCACAGTAAGTCATAACAAGACCACACCATTGGTACCAAAAACTAAAAATCACAGATTTTACAAGAATTTATAAAGGATAAAAAGCAAATTACAAAAATAAATTACATGCAGGGGCCTCATGCAGCATGGGAGTCAATCGATTTCAAATACTCCTAATGATTCTAGGGCTAGAAAAAACACTTATAATCTACGTTTTCAAGCCGATATACAACAAGATAACACCATTGCTACCACAATCGCTATAAATCACTGGTTTTACAAGAAGTTATAAAGGATAAAAAGCAGATTAAAAAAACAAACTACAAGCAGGGGCCTCATGCAGAATGGGAGTCAATCGATTTCTAATACTATTCATGATTCTAGAGCTAGAATATAAACACTCGTGTTTAAGGTTTGAAAGTAATACCAAACAAAACAACACCATTGGTACAAAAATCACTACAAATCACACATTCTACAAGAAGTAATGAAGGACCATAAGCAAACTGTAAATGCAAGGAGCTAATCCAGCACGGGAGTCCATCGATCTGCACCCTCAGGTTGGGTTACCAAATTTCGACACATACCTAACCGCGACACCCTAAAATCTTGCACAATGAGAACATCTTAATGTTGAGAACTGACACGGCCTTAACATCAAAACTCATATGAGTATGGTGTGAGTTTCGTGTGAGTTTTAGGTCATCTACAAATCAAATTTTGAACTCTTACAACTTCGCAAACAATACTCCAAGAAGGCACACATAGAAGAAATTTCTCAAACAGTATATAAATCAGGCACTCTTTGGTATATTGCTGCATTACTACCAAGAATCGTTCAAAATTTGGTCAATCCTATTTCGGAACCATTGCAATGCTTAAACTGTGTCTTTCAAGTACGATTACGATAATCAAGACAAAAAGACTAAGAGAATCCTCAATGCAATACTGAATCATTGACCTCTAAAGAAGATCAATAGTACAGAACCTCAATAGCAAAGCTACTAACAGAGAATGTCCTCCATTGATTTCCTTTACAAAACGAGTGTAGAGTTTTGCATTGAGATTGCTCTCACGAAACCAAGAACAAGATAGTCTCATACATACCATCCACGGTATCGCTGTGAGCGCCACAACATTTCCCGCCAGAAGGTTCTGCGTATTAAGCACGATCTGCGGCAATTGCAGCAACAAAAACGCCAACGTCGCCGAATCCGCCACCCGCGCCGTGATCGCATCCCATTGCATATACACCCCCGACGGCCCTGCCACCTCCTCCTCCTGAACACCAATCCAATCTCACACCAACTCCATCACAATAATTCAAACATTACATTACAATTCAAACATTAATGAATCCCAAGATCGCACCAATGGAGCATCAAGACCAAATGAGGCAAGCCTACCTTCGCGATTCCCACATCGGCGTCGTCCGCCAAAGCAGAGACCGCCACCCGACTGCTCCTCTTCCGCAAGAAACCTTCCCCCCGCGGTCCCTTCGGAATCCCACTCACAATGTTCTTTGTGTTGAACACAGTATTGCTGATGTCTCTTTGCAATCTAGAGATTGATGAGTAAGTACACACGCGGGAACGCGGAGCTGCAGCATTGGGAGGCAACTTGGGGAGCAAGTGGGAGTGCAGGGCTTGAGCTGCCATAGCCATGTTGGTTGCTGCAAATAGGCTGCAAAGAGTGGCAACAAACTGCAGCAGCACAAATGGCTCGACTCAGCAGCAAAGGATGCAATGAGAAATAGCGAAATGGAATTGAGGAAGGAACTGAAATGTTGTGATTGTAGGCGGGGAATCTGTGGAGCTGTTGTACTTCGAGACAATGGACGGAGCAGGAGAACAGAGAAATGTGAGACAGGGAACTTTGGGAGGGAGCGTGCCAAGTGGTGGGTGGAGAGGGGGCGAAGACCTGGGGAAGCAAGACTGACTGATGAGGACTTAAACTTAGTATCAGTCAATTTTTTTAGTTTTTTCCGTTGGTCGAGCGACTTGCCTGCACCCTAGACGCATTCCGAGGTAAGGCAAGGCAAGGTGACCCATAATCAAACACTATCTAAATTGCAACACTTAAGGTGGGCAACCCCCCCCAAACAGCCGCTTTTTGCTACTGTGCACAGTTACAGGTAGAACCTTCCTTAGTGCATGGTGTGGGGACTATGCACTAAGAGAAGGTTTATGCATTTAGAGAAGCCATAGGACCACTTGTCATTTCATCTTGAATCATGGGCATGGGCCACCAACTCTCTACAAACTCTCTTAATATATATTATGTTCCAAGGAAGGTGCACTAAGAGAGGTTATACCTTTAATATTGTAGAACTAGACCCTATAAGTATTCATATTTTCTTGTTGGCAAATGAAAGAAGGTTCCAACACACCAAATATTTGGATATTTGGATATTGTATGCAAAAGTTATCCCTTAAAGGACCAGGGGTGCAAAATACAGTGTTGCAGAAGCCACCTGGTGGTCTTATGGTCCTTTAGGAGTTATGAAGGGTCAAAGTTTTTTTTGGTTGAAGTTCTAAAATCATTCCTTCTACATAGGTACATATTGATTTTGGAGATGTATATTGAGTGATGATGGTGGTTTTGGATCACTAATACATTTGAGGGAGCCCACTTTAGTATTGATTTCATAAGATGTAGACAATCCAAACATGAGAGTCTAGAAGAGATTAACATTTGTTTTTGGAGACACTTATTATAAAGATATTACTTTGAAAATTCATAACTTATTCATACTATGTCCAAATAATGCATGTGTTGAAATCAACATTTTCTTTGGTGAACAATAATTCATTTGTTCATCACATGTCATGGAAAAAAATTTAGAAGAACATATGTGCATTTACTCTTTTTTGTTAGAAATTGGCCATTTTTGCCAAGCAAAAGAATTGTTTAATGGAATCCTTTTTTTGATGCCAAAAATATTTGAGATAAATTATTTTCCTTTGACAATAATAGTCATAACTATATTTAATTATAACTAGTAATGCTTACAAATGTGTACACCTTTAGATTGACTAGGTCAATTTAAATAAAGTTATTTTCATAGGCAATGAAGGCTATGAAGAAACTACTCTTATTCCTTTACATTGGAAGAAATATTGTTGAATATACTTGGAGGTGGAGGCACCTTAAGTAGTAGCATCTTAAAACACCAAGTATCTCATACCACCTATTTTTTTAACCATAAAGCAAATGCAAACTTCAACTACAAAAACCAATTTTATATTTGGAGCTTGAATAGGTAATACAAATGGCTATTCATAAGAACAAGCTTCAATATTGAAACACCTCTTTATGTTGATTCAAGGTTTTGAACCTAATTTTTTCCTAATAAATCAATGACCAATTATAAAAGTCTACAACAAGTGACCTTGAAATTCAATAACATATACTTTGAATGACATAAAATTTTGGTTCTACTTTCCAACACCATTCATTGCAATTTGCTCATCTAGTTGAACAAATATTTGGATTTAAGGCCACCTAGGAGGCATGATTTTAAGTGTCACTACCTTTTTTCTAGTGATTTAATCCAATAAAAACATCATGGACTAAGAGTATCCAATGAGTGACTTTCAAGGAAACTATAAAAACAAAGAATGCACCTATTCATTCAAAAATTTGATACTCTTTGACTAACTACCTTAGAAATAGGGCTCACCCTTCTAAGGTCAAGAGAGATAGTGTACTTCCATTTACCAAAAGTCATAGGGTTAAATTCTTTTTGTATCCAGATAAATGCAATTAGAGATGATTGCAAAGGGAAAATTGAATCTCCAGGGTGCCCCCCAAAAGTGAGATTCCAATGAGCACCCCATAACATTATTTTTTTTCATTCATGTGCACAGACTGCACATTTTGGAAAATCTGGATGAGTACATACTTCCAAGATTGGTTTAGGGAGCAATGAACAGTGTCGTTCTGTGGCTACATAGCCAGAGGCACACTGCATTCAAGGACATGAGGATGAAAATAGCAATGCTTATTCACAATTCACTACTTGAGCCACCAATCCCATCAGTGCTGAATCATATATGTACATTCCTACGGAACAGAGGACTCGCGTGAACTTCACCTTCTGTACATCAAAACTTGCATCGCTCGATGAACAATCAAAAGAGCAGAGAAGCCCAAGCCGCAATAAATGCCATACCCCCAAAAGGAGCTGGTTTCCCTAGCTTGCGATCTTCAGTCTTTGCCACGACGTACATCCTGAACGATTGAGGTGACTCTCGTTAGAAACTCGCAAATAACTTCAGATCGATAACAATATGCAACTAGAAATATATATGCGAGTAGGGGCACCGAAGAGGACGCTCAAACTTCCACAACATGAAGAAAAAGCAGTTTCAACAGAGACCACTCCCTCTGAAGGAAAAATATTAAGACTACTGTTAGACTTCCGCTGAACCCACGTATCCCGCAACTGAGGACAGGGAAAAAGTTGCTTACGTCCCCGAGAAGGCCACAATTCCAAACGTCAGAAGACTTCCGAACTGCATTATTCCAAAACAAGTGTTTAGTGATGAATCCAGCTACTCAGTGAGAAATTCAGAAACAATGCATAATTTCTGTGTCGAGGGCATTGACCATTGCTCGACAAAGTATGCAGAGTGTGGACATGAACACTCCCCAAACCAATCTGCCTCTCCCATCACATCGCTGTAAAATCAACAAATGTGCCAAATGCAGTTCACTCCATTTCCAGGAGACATTATTTCAGGAAATTTCTCCGTTCAATAGCTAGGACTGTGCACCCACCAGATTGGGCCGCTGAGTCAGAGGAGCAGCGAGAAGGGCGGACGTATGGACTAAGTGATAGAGGTTTCCCGTCTGCCACACCTGTCATACCCAAAGCCTACAAATCATAAGCTGACTACAGAGCGAAACAGCATGGACAACGAATACAAAACGGGGAGGGGTCAGACTACAAGACTTGTGCTCTGAGAATGAAGGCAATTTGGGAAACGCAGTTTGAATTCTCTACAAAGGGCTAGGATTCTGAGACAAGATTCTGTGGCTTAGCATCGACCGGACCAGATTTGGCAACAAACAAGGAAACTGCGCGGCCGCTGTAATCACAAATCACAAACTCTGACAAAATCCTAATATTCAATTCCTACATTAGGGAGTGCCAGAGCTGGTCAACAGATGAAGGCGATTCCATAATCACGTTCCAAACCTTTTAATAGGAAAGAAGGATCACGTTGTGCTCAACTCGATAGCAACTCTGCACATCGCGGACCAGAAATTGCAAATATTGCAGCCCCTATTACAACAGCTAAACCCGCACTACTACTGTCTCAGTCAAGAGCAATGACAACACGTAACTTCGGATAACTTACTTCCTATTTGAGACCAACGAGCGAACTCATCAACCTAACAGAAAAATGCGATTCCTATGAATCAATCTGCTAAGCTCACAAATCTTTATGACCACCTCAAAAATGAGGTTCTGAAACATTCTGCACACTCGCCACACTATCATTGAAAGTAACACTCTTGTGAAACATTCAAACTAAGTCACAGTTATTATTTTGGGGATCCCAGGCAATCAGATAAAAGCGATGAAGGTGCAATGTTTACGAAATAGAAATCGATTGGAGATTGGACTTACGGTTTTGTAAATGGGATCTTTTGGTTTGAATCCGTGCGACCCGTATGCACCTGCCGCAATAGCTGCAACACCTGCACAGGCTCAAGCAAGCACAATCGACAGAGCGAACACCCTCAGCTCTTGAAAATTAGGTCGAGATTCTTTCCGAATTGATCGATTACAAAAAAATCCACAAGATCGGAAAATACACAAATACTTCGATCGCGCTCAAACTTGATCACAGAAAGGGACACAACAACATGCGCAAACACGATTCCTCATTCCATCGCACGGAATTTGCTTACCCGAGAGAGCCGCAACTTTGTGCCAAACGCAGTGCGCCATTACGGAAACCTCTGTCGTCAATTCAAACTACGCCACAAACCTTCGAAAACACCGTATCTTAGCCAAAAAACCCAAAACCCCAAAGCTAATTCAAATAGTGTGGTATACATATTTTAAAATGACCCCTGAGTGCAAGGAGCTAACGACAGAGTATCCTTGTAGTCAAACCTCAAAAAAAAATCCTTCATTGTATTGACCCGCCTTTTGTCACTGTGGTTAGGGTACATGCGCACTTGGCGCTAAGGCAGGCATAAGGGGGCGTTGCTGGAGTGGGTGGATAAGGTAGGCGAACCCAATACCAACCGTTGACTTAATACCACCCAAATGTAGGACCCTTGTTGATCTTAGAATGAGAATCTATGACAGAAGTATATGCCTTAACTTCACAATAAGTGAAGTTAAGGCATGTAGTATTATCATAGATTCTCACCCTAGGATCAATGACAGTCCTACATTTGGATGGTATTGGGTCAATGGTTGGTTTGGGGTTCACCTACCTTAGCAGGCTTTCACACCAACGCGTATTAGGAACTACCAATCCAACATGGCTACGCATGTGGCAAACCATAACAGCAGTGTTGACTGTATATTTAGTGATGAGTGGTTTGCGACGGAATTTAAGTAGGAACTACTTCTTGCGAAAACCTAGATTTGGAACAGATAAGAGCGATTTAACTTAAAGTGACTCTGGGACCACGATTAACATAAAACAACGGTTTAGCCTTAAACAAATGTTGACAATGATTAGCAATTTCAAACGGCCATACCATGTAGCGCATACTACTCATGGATGATTGTAGCAGCGCTGATTGTAGTGTGTACATCTTCTCTTCAAAATTGATGCTTCACCACAGAAAACGCACTCGACAAAGAGCGGAGATGACATTGTAGGATTTCTGTATCTTGATCGTTGCAAGTGCCGGATCAGGTACATTGCGTAGACAACCATGTTGTCACGTTGCATGCCATTATGTTGAAGCTACACAGAAGTAGCAATGCATTGAGTGAAGCTGATCAATCATTTCACAGTGAATTCGTAGATCTCACATCGGAGAATAGTCAACAAGAATGACCTCACGAAACACCAAGAACAGCCTCGCCGCTTTCCAAACAGAGCATTGCAGAGGACGGAAAAGAAATTATCCAAGAAGTGCGCTACGATGTTGTGCTAAGGATAAGTCGATTGACAAACATTTCCCACGAAGAAAATGTACTGCAACGAGTTCAATGAGAGCCGCAGCAAAACTTGATATCAAGACCTGCTACCGCACTAACAGCTTGACTAACAACAATGTCAGGTGTGAAAACGTTGAAATACATGGTCACTTTCATTGTTGGCGGACCTTTGTGACCTTCAAAGAATACAACATATGTAAACGGGACCATCAATAGCGCACTCTTCGCAACCAACATCTTACATGGACTTGAGGCCACCTACTGAGCTCGTGCAATAAATGTGTTGTCTCCGTTCGTTGACTACTTTACCTTTCTACTAGCAATGCTTTCAAATGCGAAGTGCAAATGTACCTTAGTGCAGTACGTAAAATATGAATGAAAAATTGTATTTTACTTCTATAAGGTATGCGATCCATTTCCAACCACTTAAGCAATTACGCATATATATAGAGTGTGGGGTTCTTGAGTGGGGAAATAGTAATGGGTCTTTTGAGTGGACAGTCACAAAAGGCGTTTTTTCATTTAATCTTCAAATCAACAATACTAGTTGTACACGTGGCATGTAGTGATAGGACATCAAATTAATTAAAAGAATCCCCCTCGTAGAACTAAACTCAAAGCTTTTACATCATATAGCACATGTTGATTCTGATTACCTAAAAAGGTTTTATATCAAAGTTTGAGAGTTCAAAGTAATCAAATGGAAGAAGTGTACCAAAAAAAGAACCCAAAAATGTGAAGGAAGAGTACTAAAACCTCCAAAAAATTTCACATGATGAATACTACAGTACAAAACTATTCAAATTGTCACAATCACCATAAACTACAAGAATGTACATGACATCACCTATAGTTTCTTCTATAGCGTCAATAGTGGTTCAATTCAAATTTACAGTTGTAGCAAAAATCTCCTAACTATCATCAACCACAATCACATTGTCAAGGTCTTGGTTGTAATCACCAAAAGTAGTACATGTGACTATTATAATAATTGTTTAAAAATAATTTAAAAAATGAATAAGTAGATGAGGTCATACAAGAGAGCACTAAAATCAAAGAAGATGAGGACAAAAATACATGTAATGACATAATCATATGGTGTACCTTCTCAGGCCTCCTACAAGGCCGATGCTAGCCTTTGTTGCCCTAAGTCAGAGAGATGTGATCCGGGATTCATATGCTTAAAAAAAATTTGAGCTACATCATCCATGGTGATTTTGTCAGGTTGCATCATACACTTCCATAGTGAAGATACTCTGGTATATCCCATATTGCCTTGACATACATGTAGAATCCATGAAGCAGATGGAATATATTGACCAAATTCCAACATAGGCAAAAGGGTGCTAGGAAGAGTACTATCCAATTGTTTTTTCAATTTGAATCTACAAAAAGTAGCAACCTTTACAATGAGATTTTTATGAATGAGAATGAATCAATTTTTGGCAAATGAAGTGTCATGTTTGACATACTCCTTAATGCCCTTTTCAATCTATTGGTCAATCACCAATGGACATATTCAAAGAGGTCTTCACCTTTGTCTTTAATGCAATACCCCAATATGCCTATGAAAGTATGCAATCTAGTGTTACAGAGTGTTTTACAAAGAACATGGTGCCCCACAAGAGTTGAAGTAGCTTTATCCCATCCAAGATATGTTTTTATGCGTTTAGTGACAATGGCAACTAAGGATGTTACAATTCGGCAAACCATCTATAAATGGAGTCTCGAAAGTGCCCCACCTCTTTCAATAGAGCACAAGTCAAATATGCATTCTTTCTCAAGAAAATCTTCCATTATCTTCATGTACTCCATAGTAATGTCAAAGCTTCCAACTAAAATGATAACACTGAGATACAATTGTTGTGGTTGTATAAGACGTTTGTTAGTAAGAGTTTTTTTGGTGTTGGCTTCTTCACAATTGTTTCCTTCTTGCCAATTGGACCTCCTAGTGTATCGGTGAGACCAGTGTCATCCATGTCAAACTACTTCCCTCTATGGGCTCCAATTTTGATAATCTACGACATCGGTGGTCCCATTTCTAAAATGCCAGTGATATAGAAGAGAACATTATTAAAACAACTAGAACACCATCAACAATATTGTTTCTTTAAAAAAAAAGTAAAATACAATTATCAATTGTTTGGATTAGTATGAAGGACTACCTTACAGAAGAAGGCAAGGAAAACAACCAAGTCCATTAAACCAAAGCAGAAACAAGACTCTACATCTAACTATGAAATTGTAAGTCATCAACCCTAAGACTTTAAATCAAGTGCCAACATTTGACGCATCCATAGTAGCCATGATCACTTGCACATTGCCATCAGGAAATGAAAACATTGAATAATGTAGAAAAAATGAAAAGACGGGATTTCACTCTCTCACCTAGCAACACTATGCACTTTGTAGCACAATGCACTCTAAGGCATGACGATGTTGTGTAGAGAGGTCTTGCCTTGGGAAAATGCAGGGCTTCTAGTTGCTATTAAATGTGGCCTAGAAAATGAAAGATCCCTTCATCTTATAAAGTCTCAAACATAATGATAAACCCTCATATAATGCCATATGAACCAAGAAAATGTCGCATCTCCATATATCCCTCACAAGATGTCATAGAGTCTCAATATACATCATATGTTTGTAAAAAATAGTAAGAAAAAACTCATACCTTCCATAAATTCCCCTTGAAGAAGTGTCTAATAGAAAAATGAGTACCACAACTGCTTTAGAACTCCAAACTAAGAGTATGATATGTTTTTGAAAAGCTAATACAAATTTCTACAACCCCTCCAAAATTCACTTAAAACTAAAATACTTTTCCACATTTATAGTCGGTCAAAGTTTATTCTTTTCAACTCAAAAGCAGCTCACCCCTACCTCACTTCGAAGATCATAATTTTCACATAATAGCTCCAAAATTAAAAAAAATAACACCATTTTGAAAAGTTAACATGAATATCTATAATCTTTCCAAGTTTCACTCAAAATTAAGATACTTTCCAACTTTTATAGTTGTGCAAAGTTCACTCTCTTGAAAATTCAAAGCAACTCTTCACCTCTTCACTTCCAACCTCATAACTTTCACATAATAGCTCCAAACTAAAAAAATAATATCATCTTGAAAAGCTAACATGAGTATTTACAACTTCTTTAAATGTCACTCAAAACTGAAGTGTTGTCCAACCTTCATAGTCTTCTGAAGTTTATTCTCTTAAAAACCGAAGGCAACTCTACAACACTTCACTCCCAAATTCATAACTTTCACATGCTAACTCCAAAATTAGTAAATAATATCATTTTGGAAAGCTAATATAAATATCTACAGCCTTTTCAAGTTTCACTCAAAATTAAGACACTGTCCGTCTTGCATAGTCATGCAAAATTCACTCTCTTAAAAACCCAAGGCAACTATACGACACTTCATTACCAAGCTCATAACTTTCACATACTAACTCCAAACTTAGTGAGTGATAGCTTTTTGGAAATATAAAAACAATTACACAAGCTCTCAAAATTTCATTGCAAAAATCTCCATGTACAATATGCAATGGCTTCTCCAAAGTCATGGCTCTCCTTAAGCAAAAACAAGGAAGAGAAAGAAAATGACCCTCCACTTCATCCATCACCTCAACCTCCATGCCATACACCTAAGCTAGTGGATTTTGACCACTAAAATGCCACATGGGCCATACTATACCCATGGGCCACCTCCTATCCTCCATAAGTCTATCCACATCATTTACGTGGACTTCTCATTCATTAAAAACAATTAAAGAAAGGTAAAACAAGCTTTATCTTTTGTTTCTACAACTTCAAACATGCAAATTAAAATATTATAATATCTTCAAGTATAGAGATTAAAGAACTAAATTCAAATGTTTGTCAAATAGAGGTAAAAAAAAAGAATTCATGTGGAATATAACCCCATTTGTTTCTAGAGACTCTGAAAGCCCTCCAATTTAATAAACAATTATGTATTTTCACATAATGAACACATATACAATGCGACAACGTTCTACTAAGAAAGGAGTCTACATTGAAAGGAACAAACATTTATGACATAGTTCTTTAAGCCTATTGAATAAATATTTGCAAGCATCATCAATAAAAACAACAAACACAATGAATATGGAACTTTTACCAAACAATTGTAGAAGAAGGCCAAAGTCACAGGAACCCCAACAACGTACTATAAACCAAAACAAGAAAAAAAACCTTTTAATTAGACTATATGTTGCAATAGATCAAAAATACACATATATTTCCAAAATTCTAGCGTTTAGATTGCTTAGAAACGCACATATAAACTATTGTCCAAATTTTTTTAACTGATTAAGTAAGTCAACAAAAACAAAGGTTTCAATCGAAAGATTATTGTAAATCAATATCCCCCAAAAGGAGGCTTAATTTAAAAAGAGACAAAGACATTTGCATTCTCTCAATAACTAAACTTGATGTCAAGCTTGGCTAGAGTCCTGACAATATATAACCTTTGACATGTGTTTCGGGCAGTGCACACTAATATATTAAACTAAAGTAATTTAAAACCAAAGAACAACCTTGGGGTTTGTGCAAGTTAGTCATTGCTAACAGAATTGGCAACAAACTCAACCACTTGATTGATGAAAATTAGGTTCACCTCATCTGCTAAGATCTTAGAACCTCGTCCCAAGTTGAGTACAAAACTGTCAAGTTCCTATCCACTTGCTCATGGATCAAGATGCATCTCTAGCTTGAACTCTAGGCATCGACATTTTCACCAATATGAGAACCAACTAACATGCACTTACTTGTAGCAACTTAGTCAATCCTATACTGCACACTTTACTTTTCCAAAACCCTATCAGAGTCCTTGACAACAAGCTTGCATGTAGAAGCAACCTCTAATCAATTGTAGTACATACAAACAAACCTATAATCAATCAAGAACTAGAAGTTCTAGCATGAAGATCAAGAAACGAGCGATCTATACTAACCTTCAATTAGGGTTGCATGTCATTATCATATCACCTTAACAACAACTATGTACATGGAAGTGCATGAAGGCGAAGTTCGTAGTAGCTCCAACAATGTGCTAACTTAAACCAAAGTGAGAAGAAAACCTTTGAATTAGGCAACATACTACAACAAATCAAAAATAGATGTACATTGAAGCCATGTAAATAAAAGGAAATCAAAAGGAAGTTGAAGAAGAGTGACACACCTGAAGAGCAACCTTGATTAGATACAAAGCAAGGGAGACGCACTAAGACCGACTGTTGAAGACCAAGATGGATCGGAGACGTGCAAGAGAACACAATCAAGGAAGAACAAGGGAGATGCACCAGAGACTACATCCGATCGGGGAAGAGCAAGAGACAAATGGAATTGAACCCCTACCTGAACCTCTGAATGTAATGGCTGCAATTGACTACATCAACAGCTGTGATCATTTTGTTTTTGAAGTCCCCATCAATGGTAAGGAAGGTTGCTTTGTTTCCTCTCTTTTCATCTGACGACAAGGGATTTTCAAGGCAAGAAGGTGGGTGGATAGGGATGCATGTATGCGAATCATGGGAGGTGGTGTGGTACATGGAATATGAATGAGAAGTTGTATTTTATTTCTTTAAGGTAGGTGACCCATTTCCAACCACTTAAGCAATTATGTATATATAGAGTATGGGTTTCTTGAGTGGGAAAATTTTCCCATGTACACAAATAGTGTTTGGAAAGATTCCATAATTTTCCAAAATTTTATTTCTCAAAACATAATTATTGAATTTTTTTAGTTCAATATTCTATATGACCCATATTGGTCATATAGGCCTTCCTAGTTCCAACCAAAGTTTGGTTGCAATATTGAGAGTCTTTTAGCCAATCATAATGTGCCAAAACTACACCAAGAACTGTGTCATAACTAATCACTACTCATCGCTACTCATCACAACCTAGATGGAAAGAAAGTAGCCTATACAATGGAACTAGGGGGGATCAGAAATGGATTGTTCCTTTAGAATTTTTTCAAATTTTGTCTACAAGTCATCAAATTTTGAAATTCCATAAAGCCTTTTTTTTATACATGTGAACAATTTTCATTGAATTCCATGAAGCCTTTAAAAGAAAGTGGAAAAAATTCATATCAAAATACAAGATATGCTTGAAAAATCTGAGATATATTCTAGAGACTTTTTCTATGATTCTGTGAAAAAAACAATTAGACTATGGTAATAGTTCCAAAGTTCAAATTGCAATAAAGCATTCAACTTCACAAATTTTTCAAATTTTCAAGTTGGAATAGAACCTTGTCAATTGATTAACCCCTAAAGTTCCTTGACTACCTTATCACCTAAAACCCTCAAAAACTGCCATTTCTAATACAAGTACCAAATTTTTGAAAAATATCATTTTGGACACATGTAACCATAGGATCTTGTAGTAATCTACATTGAGAAGATGTGGAAAAAATTTCAGAAATTTCCACCATGTAGATTGCAAGATTTTAACATTTGAAGTGACAAAAATCCTTTTTTTGGCCCTGCGAAAAACCGGGCAGCTGCACT
The DNA here is from genome assembly GCA_963920665.1 of Straminergon stramineum. Classification (NCBI taxonomy): domain Eukaryota; kingdom Viridiplantae; phylum Streptophyta; class Bryopsida; order Hypnales; family Calliergonaceae; genus Straminergon; species Straminergon stramineum. Next base: position 5,666,677 of record OY987272.1, read on the forward strand.
TCACAAAATCCTACTTGTATGAAAAAATGTCCAAAATGGTGGTGCTTCTTTAGATTCATTCTTGAAGTCAAGTTTTCTATATTCTTGAAAATTTTCAGATCATTTGGAATTGTGCAACATATAGGAAAAAAATAGTAAGTACAAAGATGTAGAGAATGATTCAAAATACTAAATTGTTAGTAGTTTATTATTGGAATTGGAAAATGCCAATCCCAATGGTGGAAATGTTGTAATAAACAATCTATACCCTATGATTTTATTTTTTTCCAAAAATATTAAAAATTGAATTAAATAAAGGACTTCAAAGTTTATTTTAGAGTAGAAAATCCATAAGTGCCTGTAAACTAAAACATCTCATAACTTTTGACTCATTGATCAAAATGGAATGATTCAAAGCTTTCTATGTATATATCAATCTAGAAAACCAATTTCAAATTTTTATTTTTGAAAAAAGTGATTTTTTCAGATCTGCCCAGACTGCCCGAGTTGAGAAACAAACAACATATTAGGCCATAACTTTTGACTCATATTTCCAAATGTCCTGAAATTTAGTGCATATGAAAGATATTCCTCGTCCACACCTTCTATTAAATTTTGGGCCAAAAACATGGAAATCTGTAGTCACACGTACCTGCCCAAAATTTCTATGTTGCCAAAAAAGGCACCTTGGTCCTTTAGGGGTTAACTTCATTTCATTGGAAATATGTCTAAGACATTCTTTGATGATTTAAAATCTTCTTTCATTACATTAATGATAAAAATTGTACTTTGGACAATCCCTATTTACAAAACATATGTTTTATTTCTACTCTTTTGCATATATAGTATATGTAGAAAGTTGTCTTCAACAAACTTACCAAAGCATTTTAAGCACTTTCAATACATCGAAGATAGCAAGACAAAGTATTGTATGCATACTTTATAAAGTGATTGTTGAACATTTGAATTTTGTTTCTTGGATCCATTGAAGGTAACAACATCTAAAATCTCCTAAATAAGATTTGAATGTGATTTCTACCAACATTATTGAACTACAAAAGTCTCTATTGATTCTTATTGATAGATTCTAGATTCTTTTAGAATGCACATTTTGGATATTGAATAATTTACAAAGTGCTAAAAATTAGTATATGCAAAATCAACTTGAGGCTCTCATGAATGAAGGTTGTACATTTATTGTAAGCAAAGTCTAATAGGGTCACTTTTAGAAATAGTTCACAATTATGTGTAATTAGTTACCTTACATTGAAGAAAGGTCACACAACTACTCAAAAATATTATATAATAAGAAAAAATTTCTTGAACTAATTGGAAATTTGTAGATTGTCTTGGAAAAATATTGTGTGCTTAATTAAAGCCTATTAAGTCCTAGAGGGCCAAGGGCATTTTTAGCCAAAAAAACCATTCAAAACTGCCATTTCTATTGCAATGAGTAAAAAAATTTGAAAATTGTAGTTTTTGCACATCTTATTGTAGGAACTTACACCTAACCAATATGATAAAGTGGGGAATAAATTTCATAAACTTTAACCACAAAAATTGCAAGATATTAGCATTTAAAGTGAAAAAAACAAGCTTTGGGGCAAGTTGTAGGACTAGATTATTTGATTTTGAACCTTCTTAATTAAAATTTTTGGTACTACAAAGTTTTGAGGTTTAAATCTTTATAGTGGGGAATTGGGTTGAGAGTCTAGAAAAAAAAAGGAAGGAAAAAAAACTTAATTTCCATTCCTTACAAAATTATAAAATAGAAATAGGTATGAGATAGAAGGAAAATCTAAATTAACGATATCTCTAAGATGGAATTAAAATGCAATAATCCCAATGTGAGATTATTCTATCAAGCAAACTAAACCATGTACAACTTTTGTTTTTGAAAAATTCTAAAAATTGCATTTATAATTTCAGGTGTGCAAAAAATACAATCTTATAAAAAAAAGAGTCTGTAAACTATCCCAAAACCAACTAAAACGGATCCATAATGCTCATTTTACTCACCTATTGCGGTCACAATATTTCCTAACATAGAAGACCTAAAAAAGGCACTTCCTACAATGAACTAACACTAAAAAACTCAAAGTTCCTATTGTAGTCACTAATTATTCCATTCTAGTTAGCTAAGACATTGAATGTGGCCCAAATCTCAATAATTGAAAGAATACTATAATGGGGTCATTCTTAAGAGTCCACAATGGATAAAAGGTCCGTAATGGGCTGTTTTACCTTAACTTTCACATCACTTATCCAAATGAAATGAATCAAAGCTTTCTATGTAGACTTAAATATCATCTACTAGAAAAAAATTTTGAAAAAAATAGAATTTTTAAAATTTTTTTTAATGTCTGGTCTCTCCAATTTTGAGCAATACAATTTTGTTTCCAAGAATAACTTTTGTTCCTGGGCATCAATTGAAAAAAAAACATTGCCACAAAGATAATCACTTTCTCTATCTTCAAAAAGGATTTCAAATAATCTTAACAAAAATTGAAACTGTATGTATTTGCCAAAAATCCAAATTGTCCCTTGAAGGAACAAATGGTCCTTTAAGGGTTAAGGTAACAATACCAAATTGTGACCCTTTTCCAAGACTAACTCCTACATATTCTTGCCTAAAATCTACAACATCTTTTCAAGAGAGACAAATGTCACATTTACATAAACTGCCTATTTTCAGTACTTTGAAAATTCATTAGTTTATTCATACAATATCCAAAAAATACCTTCTCAAGGGAGACTAAAATCCTCATTTAACTATAGGATTGATAAGATTCTACAAAAAACTTTTTGAATTTAATAATGGGAACCATATGGGATTGCTTATTTGGAAGCATTTAATTTGGTGTAGGTACCTTAGAAGCTATTAGAATGATAAATAGAATATGATTGAAGAGAAAATTGTAGGAGAGAAAATTATAAAGAGAATCAAGGCCCCACCCCCATTTAAAAAAAAATTCAAAACTTGTAATAAACTATAGTAAAAGACAAAATAGAAATTCATTCTGTGCCATAATGATTTCGTTACAATATGCTCTCCGATTTGGCGCATGTTACGTGACGGAAGTACTGTAGTACCCAGAATCTCCCATTACTCAACGCAGGTGTGAACACGACTTCTTCTTTCGGAATCTTCTCAGCCTCACACGTGGCACCTGGCGCGCTAAGGCCGCTGTCAATCAATTCCGGTACTTTTCACCGGCGCCATGCTTGCCGATCACCTTCATCTTGCCGTGCACTTCCTGCCGAGATTCTTCCTTGACATTATCTCAAATTCTGAAGAGATTTTCCCTTCCGCTTCCCGATTCATCCTCAATTCCGCAAGTCTCGACCAAAAATTTCCGTTTCGGCTTGCCAATTTCGCCAATTTGGATGAGATTCTTGGTCTTCAATGGTGCTGGAGTTTGGTAACGAACCATTGGGCTATGGAGTATTACAGGGAGAGCAAGGAGAGCATGAAGGAGGGAGACGCCATCATGGAGCGCATGATTGCCAAGTGCGGCAACCGGGAGGACAAGGAAGACGAGGAGCTTCAGTGGGAGGAGGAGGAGGGTCTGCAATTGCCGCCCGGCGAGAAAGTAGTGCAGCCCGAGGAAGGGAAGAGCGAGTTTATGAAAGAGGTGATGGAGGCGGTGCGGTTGACGCGGCAGCCGAGTCCGCGCATGGTGCAGCGGGAGAAGCTGGTGCGGATGCTGAAGCGCGACATGGAGCGGGCGAACTCACGTCCCGGGAGCTTTGTGGCGGAGAGTCTGCGGTACAACCAGAATTTGGCACGGGCTTATCTGCGCTTCGGATTGCAGACGTGCCCGCCAAAGGAGGAGCTCGCGATGCGGGAGAATCGGATGCTGCGAAGGAAGATGATGATGCTGAGTCAGGAAGAATAGTCTCCTGGCAAAGCCAGAGTGATGATGCCAACTTACGGTCAATAGGTGAGATCTTATAAAATTTGTGTGACGGTTTTGACTTGCTTTGTTCAAGAATACTTGTGTATGATTCTTACAATCGAACAGGTAGTACATTACAGTTCAAGGAGTACCATGAACTGTGCTTACAAACTGACGGCCTTCTTATGTTAGGCGATCAACATTTTTAACCACAACTTGAAATGCTGAGCTTAGTTTCCTTATGTTAGGCGATCAACATTTTTAACCACAACTTGAAATGCTGAGCTTAGTTTTCTTATGTTAGGCGATCAACATTTTTAACCACAACTTGAAATGCTGAGCTTAGTTTTCTTATGTTAGGCGATCAACATTCGTTACCACACCTAAAATTGTAGTTTCATATGTTAGGAGATCAAAATTCGTAACCACACCTAAATATGCTGAGCATAGTTTCTTATATTGAAATGGACGCATATATTTCAAAAATATTCTTGTTAGAAAATCAAATGTTGAATCCAACGCAGGAAAGAATGCATTATTTGTATATTTTTTGCAATATTTATTGAGGTTCGAAGTTCTGTCGGTCACGACTTGAGTTCTGATGTTGAGGTGTTGTACATTCTCAAAATTATTCATTGTGTGCATTCATTGTGAATGATTTCAATGGAGTGTCGCATTTAGACTGGTTTCACAATTTAGTGTGGTTACCTTACATAACCTTGTGCATAGTTTCTTACGTTTAACCTCTTCACTGTCTTCCCGTCCGATCCGCTCACATCTCTGTGGCTATAGCAGATGTCGAGATCGAATTTGCGCATCACAAGGCTGGGCTAGCGCGTCTCAATAACGGCAGCTTCGGGAGCTGTCCGAAATCGGTGTTAGCTGCACAAGCTACGTGGTCTCAGTGGTGGTTACGCCAGCCTGATGAGTGTTACTTTGGACCTCTGGAAAAGCAACTGCATCGTGCGCGGAGTGAGGTTGCCAATCTCATTCATGCGCCTGTTGAGGAAGTGTTTCTTCTGGAGAATGTGACTGCGTCCGCTTCCATGGTGGCCTTGGATGTCATGTGGGCTTTTGCTGAAGGCCGTTACTGCAAGGGTGACTCCATCTTGACATTGAATTTCACATACGGAGCCGTGAAGAAGGCTTTTCAAGTGAGTCTGTCTCTTCTTCTTCCACACTTCTAAGAAAGAGGGTGCCGTAACCGTTACTTATGACACATTTTTCTAGAAAAAAATCTGTAAGTGAATTCTCCCGCGTAGAGAAAACAGAATGATGGAAAATGTACTTTGTCACATATTTTTTGGAGATTTGTAGAATTAATCATGATTTTTAAAACTTAGAAGTAATTGGGTTTGTTTTTTTGCCCACTAGAGTGTTAAAAAAATGGTTCAGAAGATAGGTCCCAACACTCCCCACAATCAAAACTCTATAATCGATATATGAATCAACATCCAATCCTTTTGAACTCATAGAACCTTGCATACTCTCCACCCTTGTTATTAGCGACATATCTATAAATCGATTCCCTTGTAACTTACCTTCTTCAACTTCATGCATACCATGAAAGTGTTGAAATGACTTTCCTGATGATTAAGGGACCTTCAACTTATCGACGTGACCATCGGAGTACGTTTCTAATGGCAGTTTCTATAAAACTGTCGTTTTTTGACCCCTTCGTTAATACCTTAGTAAATTTGCGCATTCAGTACTCTTTAACGTTGTTTCCATGACTGCAGGCATACGGTGGTAGAGCAGGTGCAAGGGTTTTTCAAGTTGAGATTCCCTTCCCAGTGTCTTCTGAAAAGCAAATCCTTCAAATCTTTGAGGAAGCATTGAAAAAGGAGAGACTTGAGCATCCATCAAGTGTAATTCGCCTGGCGGTCTTTGACCATATCATCTCCATGCCCACAATGATATTACCGCTGTGCGAGTTAGTAAAGCTCTGTCGCAGGTACGGAGTGGAGAATGTTTTCATCGATGGAGCACATGGCATCGGAAACCTTGAACTAAACATGAAAGACATTGACGCTGATTATTATACAAGCAATTTGCACAAGTGGATGTTTGCGCCTACCACGGCTGCTTTTTTCCATTGCAAGTCGAAGCATCTTGCTCGCCTTCATCATCCCATCATATCGCACTTGTATGGCCAAGGAGTTGTGGCGGATTGCTCGTGGGTCGGTACCCGAGACTACAGCGCTCTTGTAGCCGTTCCCGAAGCAATCCAATTTGTCAAGGATTTGGCTGGGAGTATTGAGGAGTACAGTAAAGAGAACCATTGCAAGGTCGTAGCTATGGCTGAAATGCTTGCGAATGCTTGGGGTACGTACTTGGGAACGCCACCAGAGATGTGTGCAGCTATGGCCATGGTCGCTCTGCCGGCTACTTTGAACATCTCTTCCCAGGTAACAATCTTCACTCTGCCATTGCTATTCTGTTTTGAAGGAAAACCTGTTAGGAAACACACTCAGACACTGTCATACCTATTTAGACATCTTGCATTTTGCCACACTCTCATTGACTGTACCAAATTTGTCTCACACGCAAACTATATCATTATCATTTTGGGGGACACCAGGCTGTCAATTTAGAGAGGACAGGATGTATGCATGACGTAGCTAGTGAGATTGAACGTGTAGGAATTGTCCTTCTGCTTGGTTTCTGGAAGATGTTAACCCTGAAAGATCAGGCAACTTTAATATGGTTAAAGGTTTCTTTGAGAATCCACCAAATGATGAATTTCATTCTTTCAAATTTATTTTATGCTCTTTGTGAAACTCAATCACGTTAATTAACCTTCTTGACATTCTAAATCTAAATCAAGGAAAACTTTTGTGTGTGGAAAAAATTGAATTGTTTTCAATATCAATGTCATGAATATTTACTCTTTGGAGAGAGTTTCGACCTCACATGTTCTCTACGAGAGCAAAGTCCACCGAAGTTAGAGAAGCCGCATATTATAAAGTTGTGTTTGCTATCGCAAGGTCTAACTTTTAGGGGTTAAAGTTTTAAGTACTTAATACGAAGTATGACCTTAAGGCTTCCGAAATATTCTTGACTTTGGTCTTTGTAAGGTCGTTGCAGTTGCATGGACATTTGGCGGTTGGATTGTTTTGTCATTTGTAAGACGGAAATATACTCAACCCTCTCTAATTGCACTCTGTAATTTTCCGAAAGCCCTCTCATGATGTGTGGACATCTGATTAGATAATTTGTGAGCACATGTGAGAGGAGCCCATTTGTCCCTTTGACGGTCCAGGTAGTGAGGGTTAAATGCATGTCAGGATGGATCTGTTTGTGATGTTGATCTCTGTTGACGTTTCAGGCGGATTTGTTATCTCTTCGAAGGCGTCTGCGAGAAGAATATCAAGTGGAGGTGCATCTGTTCTATGCAGGAAACTCGATATCAGCCTCTCCTGTGTCTGCTCCAAAAGGAAGATTGGGGATCACTTCTTACGTGCGTATATCCCACCAAGTTTACAACAAGAGTGACGAGTACATCAAGCTGAGAGATGCAATCAACGATATTTCACTAAAAAGTCAGTCGCGCTCTTGACAATCTCTGTAATTTCCTCTAAGCATGTATATTTTACTAAAGAGATGTGAATGAAGCACATCACCTAACCAATAATATTCTTGAAGTATAATTCTGAATCTTTTTCTGCTACCATTGCTCATTGAAAGAATACAAGGGATCCGATGAGAGCTACTCAATTTTTTTTTGGTGGTGAAATTTTTTTGCCCTCATGAAGTTGGAGTGTTTAATTCTGAGAACCATGGAGTGGGTCAATACTTGACGGCTCTCTCAATTCCTGTGAGCAACGATGATGTTACTCTTTATGCAGGGATGATGCTTTTCAAAGAAACCTGGTTGAGAAACATGAGTGGAGCATCATGCAAATTAATGCTGAAAATGATGGAGGCGAATTCTTCTGATGTTCTGAGAACTCCACTATTTCCTATCTATAATCAATCCTTATGCTCAGGAATTTTGGCGTAGATGGCCAATTATTGCTCAAGTCATCTACGACTTGGCCTGGATTATAATTCAGACTGCTGCAAGAAGGCCAGGTTCTTCGTCCTTGATGTTTAAATTTGAGAAAGAGATTACCGGATGTGCTTGAACAATTAGTCTGGGAACAAGGGCAGGATGACCACTAAGTATGAATGCTCTGACAAAATTACGTGGAGCATCTGGAAGCTGAATTAGCACTTGTTTAGCTTGTGCAATACGGGGTTTTGGCAGGAGGCTTAATGTGCAATTTGCCGGATAATTGAGTAATAAAAGGAATTTGTAACTAACAAAACTTGCAATTTAGGTCTGGCACGCCATAGGGCTATCCAGGAAAGTAGACTTTATGTGAGGTCATTGCAATGCATTCTGTGGAAGACAAGTCAAATGAAATAACATTCAAAACTAGAATTTAACAATAATTGAATGAACAATCTAGTCATTCTCTATTTCATTCTTTTTTTTTTTCTTCTTTCGGTCACAAGATGGATTAGTAAGGTCTCCAACATTGTTGAAGGGGTTTGAAATTGAATGTACCTCTGGATTTGCAATCATTGTGGCATCCATTTGAAGATACTCACTCTCGGTTCACCCTAATATAAACTCTGCTTGGCTACAGCCTGTACCTTAGCTTCCCAAGAGGCAACCTCATCTATACACTGAATTTATCTGTGAGTCAATCTTCCACCCACTCACATGAGCCAAAGCTCTTTTTTCTAGAGATAATCTTTCCACAACACTAAGTTATTCCCACAACATTCTCTTTTATTCAGCAAGGACTTCCTTCCACAGAATTTGAAGGGCATCCTTGTACAAGCACAAGAATGGTTAACCCATAAAGGTCGATACAAACATTTAGTGTCCGACGGATGACAAAGAATCTCTCTACGTGCATTGGGGAAAAGCCCCCCATTGCATCAGTACTATTGCAGTACTTCCGCAATGATTGAACAGTCCAATATTGAAATTGTATTGTCACAATATTGCAAATAGTATTGCAACAATACATTACATTTCAATACATTTTCAGTAGGTATATTGAAAATTTATTGTTGCAGTACTATTGCCATTCTAATGCAGTATTGCAACACTCTAATTCCAATAATATTCAACCATTATAACAATATTGATGCAATGGGGGGTTAGTTTTCTGATGTGTAACTGCAACTATTCGTCCTTTGAATTTTGTGCGGAAGGGGGAGATCTTATACAATATTTTGACCTCCAATGAATATTTTTGATTTTTTTAAAGTAGATGATGTCACATGGCTTCAAAAGGGTTGATTTCCATGGTCTCCAGTCCATCCTTTAAGGGTTTTAATCGTGGGGGCTCATGTGAAGTAATCCACATAAATACATGTCCTAAGAATTTTATTACTGCTTGAGCTATTCAAACCCATATATTTGTATTCATTACTCGATTTGCTCATTGTCAATGTGATTCATTGTCATTGTCACCCTGCTGATGATTAAGGTAACTTGCACTAGATCACCAAACACAGAAGAAACAATCCATACTGCATGCCAATGTATTGATGCAATGAAAAATCTTCCCAAACAGGCTCAACCTTGTACAAATTCTGTGACTTTGTGGGGACTAACAACTGTCCTCAAAACTGCCCCTCACATTACCTGAACCCCAAATATTAATCGAGGGTTGTATTACATGGTTACCAAAAAAGACAACTAAGGTAGGAGGCTCAGAATATGCACAGGTAGAGCTTTGTTTGCATGGGGAGGGGGTTTGTTCCTACACTTGTTCCTGACAGGGATTAGTCCATGGCTTTCCATGGTAGTGTCAGGTCAGTCCTTGCTGCAGTCCTTGATGGCCATATGTTTCAAAAAAAAAATAAAAAAAATTTGCACACGCTTTAAAACTGCCCACCTCCTCAAATGTACACTGTTTGTACATGGATTTTTTTCATCTTTACAGGGATGTACCAACAGTGTATATTTGAGGAGGTGGGCGATTTTAGAGCCCTATGCCATTTTGACTTCAAAACTTCATAACTAATTTCAAAAAGCTCCAAAAATTATGAAACGACTTGGTTTAGATGTCAATTCCACTTGTCTTTCAAGGAAAATTTACTGAAAAATATTTCAATAAGTTTTGCCTCCCCAAAATTCAGTTTCAGCTCTTAGATGGGCACTTTATGGAGCTCCTACACCTTGTGGTTTCTTGATGAGGATATTAGCAATCAAGAGGAATGATTGCAAATTAATAACTTCAAATAAAAATTAGGAATAAAACCCTAGAAATTAATGGAGGGTGCATAAACTAAAATTTATCAACAAAACCTGAAAATGACAAGATCTAAGGAAATTCCACCAAAAATCGTTCAATTAATAAGTGTTTGTGTTTTATTCTTATTGTTAGATTTTTGTTGAATCTTTTCGAGAGTCAAATGTGGATTCTAGATTCTCTTCACATGCAAACTACAAATTTTCAAAGTGCTAAAAATAGGCATATCCAAAATGGGTCACAATTGGGTGCAACAATCTTACACACAAAAAGAGGGGATTTAGGTTCCTACAACTTTGACTCTAAGTAGAATGTAGGGGTCACCAATTCAACTAAATTATGTAGCCAAATTGCACAAGACAATGAACTGCTCCCAATGAATTAAAACCACTGCCAAGTATAATTTAAGTTAAACAATACACAAACAATGATGTGTTTGGAAATAATTGCAGAAATTATCAAAACTTAAAGAACCTCAGTTATTTCTGAAATTGATCAAACAAGGACATGTAGACACAAAAATTGTCTATAACCAATGGTGGCACGTTACATGCTTCAAAATATGCCATTAAGTTATATACTGTGAAATAAAGAGTGCCAAACATTACTTGAAGACATGTTATACATCTCACACCAAAGTTGACTGTAAGAGAAAGGGGTGTTTTAAGTATAGTTCTATAATTAATGACCCAAAAGGGGTGTTTTTAGTATAATTTTACTAGAAATACATGTGTTTTAAGCAAAATTTTACTAAAAACACTCCTTTAAAATCATTACTTATAGGACTATATTACTAGGACTACACTTAAATCACCCCTTTCTCTTGTTCTTAAGAGAAAATCAATTTTATTTCAATTAAGAGGTCCCAATAGTAATACTAATTGCACTTTCAAGAAGTAAAAAAAAGTAGTAAGCTAGACCAAACAAACAAAAACTTATGAATGAATATTGAAATTACAAATATCCAAGAAAAACTAAAGGATCATGGAACTTACTTATATTGGCTTGACTTGTTCACGTTCTTGAATTCCATCCTAACTCCACAAGGCAACTTCACATGTCCAATGGACAAAAACAATATTGAGTTTAGCACAAAACTTCATCAAAGCCCTATTCTTAGAAGTGTCTTTTTCTTAAATTAGAGGTATTCTCTTGACTTGCGAATTGTACATGTGCTCGATATGCTTCCTTCTCCTCCTTCACTAGCTAGCTCCTCGGTCACTTGGTTCTTTTTTACAATAAGGAAACAATCTTCTCTAACTTTGCAATCTACAAGTCCAAGTTATTTTGTAATTCATCATGGATGTGGTCTTTTTTCTGTAATTCATTATGGCTATGATGAGTCTCAAAAGAACTTAAACCTCGTATGGTTTGCAAAGTTAGAGAAGGTTGTTGCAAAATTGTAAGAAATGAACCAAGTGTTAGAAGAGCTAGTGAAGGAGTAGAAGCAATCATACGAAGTACATGTACAATTTGCAAGTCAAGCGAATACTTCTAATTCAAGATGAAGGCTTTGAGGCCTCCTCCCCGTTGAACTTCCCCTATTGCTACCTCTATTTTAAACCTAAGCCCTCTACAAATAAAGAAGATAGAGTAGATTTAGCCTTAAGGCCCTTGGTTTTTGCAAAACTCAAAATAAGAGGATCCACCCAAAATCTTTGGGATTTATTAGGAATTTCAACTCCTTGAACACCATTTGGACTCTTGGAAATCAACTCAACTATCATCTACAAGTAGACTCTCAAGGTTATCTAAGTATCAAAGGGTGATTTCGATGTCGATAAGCATATACTATGAATCTTTCTATAAATTGAGGAAGTCCTTGATGAAGAACATTTGCCTCTATTGGGCAACACCCACATCAATCTAAGGTAAAACAATCTATACAGACCAAATGGGGGTTTGCCCTCTTGTCATTTCTAAAATTTTCTATTTTTTTTTCTACAAAAAGTCAAGTGATAGAAATGGTAAGAGCATTTAAAACTATATTTTTTAGACGAAGTAAAATTTTTTTATGAATTTTTTAAGAGTTTATCCCATCATAACCTAAAAGAGTCTATAGACTACCCCAAAACCACCCTAAACTGATCCATAACACTCATCTTACTCACCTATTGTAGTCACAATATTTTCTAATATAGAAGACCTAAAAAAGGCACTTCCTACAATGAACTAGCACTAAAAAACTGAAATTTCCTATTGTGGTCACTAATTACTCCATTCTAGTTAGCTAAGACATTGAATGTGGCCTAAATCTAAATAACTAAAAAAACCCCATAACGAGAGCATTCTTAGAAGTCCATAGTGGATAAAAGGTCTATAATGGTCTATTTTACCTTAAATCCAATTATCTCTTGTCTCACACTACCCCTTGTCATTTTCACAATAAAAAGCACAAAGAGTAATATAATTCTAAATTCTAAAAGCTCAACGAAGAATAAAAAAAATCAAAATAGAAAATGTAAGAACCTTTAAAGAATTCTCCAAAAAAAAGAAATGTGATATAACCTCAACTATGTAGACTTATATATTGAAAACAACATATATTATATTTAGAGTTTAATTATAGTTTTATTACAAAAGCTACTACTATAACTAAGAGGGAAATGTGATAGCTATTGTTGTCAAGTAGAGAGAGGTTTCCCTCGGGAAATCACGGGGATCTTGGCTGCAACTAGAAATGACTAGAAATGACTAAAGAACACAAGTAGACGTGTTCATGTAAAATCTTGAATCTTGTTTATTGAATCTTCTAAATTGTTGTAAAACTGCTTTTCATTGGCCGATCTTGAAATAGACTCTAAATGGATATAATGGTCAAGGTAAGTGATAAGAAATGACAGGTCTCGGACGGATAAAATAGGACGGTCAGACTACAAGTTGAACCATTTGAAAGATTGGCTTCTAAATTTCAAACCTCCAATGACTAGCAATCATGCCTCATCGTAAAAACAGAGCAAGTTTTGATTATGTGGGCCATTAACCCCACTTTGTCACTACGACACAAAACAAGGCTAAGCAATGGTTTGACCCATGCCACCTGCAACAACAAAGTTTACAATGAAATTGAAAGCCACAAGCCACAACTTACAAGTCTTCAAAATCTCTTATCAATTCCAACACCTTGGCTGAATTTTGATTTGATGCCACCAAAGTTCTACAAGTTCAAATGATATAAGTGATGGCTTTTTGGAAAGCTAACACAATTCTCCACTTATCCTTTCATATCAATGTAAAACTTTGTTCAACTTCTATGGCTGCCTGAAGTTTCGGCCTTTAAAATTGAGGACGGTAGACCCTTCTTCATTTTGACACGTACAACTCACTTATACAAACTCCAAATAGAATGAATGATAGCTTCATGAAAAACTAACAAAATCTCCTTTACTCTCTCTAATTTTCATTGCAAACAAAAAACTTGTCCATTTTCTATGGTCATTAAAAGTCTTTGCCCTCCTATATGGAAGGCATCAAACCTTCTTCTACTCATATTAGCAAAATTTTTGAATGACAACCACAAATCAAGCAAGTGAGATCAATTTAGAATCACAATACCATGATACATAATTCCTCCAATTTTTTTTTTAAAGTTCATAAAACTCAACACACTATGGCTCTTCAAACCTTTGGGCTTTACAAACACAATGAGAAAAACGATGAATAGTGCCCCCTTTTTCCTCCACCTCATCTTCTACCTTTACCACACAAGTCAAGTGGACTTTAGCCCATCCCTTGACCATGTGGCTCTCCTATCATCCATTGGTCATTTATTTTGACCATTAAACTCATTCTCTATCCTTAGCTAGAAGATGAATCACCTCAAAGTCACTAGAAGACAAATTATTTGTATATTTCCCTCCTACAAATTTATACACTCAAAATAAAATACTTCTAAATACAAAATAAAGAAATTAGGATTTAACATATGTCTATTAGAGATAAAAAATAGAGGTCCAATCGGAATATCATTCCACCTTTAAGAACTTGAGGATGTGTTTTGTGGTAGTTGTCATATATTCTATATGGTTTGCTTTAGTTAAAAGATTGACTAGCTCTTCTAATCAACGTTGGTGGTCATAAGTTCCCTTAACAAGCCTAGCCGCACAATAATATTAGTCAACATTAAAATCCTCAAAATATCCTTCAAATGTCACTTCTCGACTCTCAAGCCCATCACATCTAACCTGCAACAAAATCACCAACGCTCAAGCATCGTGCTGAAAGTTCCCGTACCATTGTTGCTTTAATTGAGGTTACTTTGGCAATCGAGAAGGCCCAGCTTCTTCTTGTGGACACTTATATGGCAGAACAAGACTTAGCGGCAAAAAAGGTTGATTCGACAATTGTAACAAGGGAAATTTAATTCAAACTTCGATTAAGGTTCTTCATCTTGAGACTCAAAAAAATCTTCAAGTTCGACATACAAAAATCCAAAGTAAGAAAAACAAAGAAAATTATATCAATTTCTTGAAACTCTTCAATGATCCTTTCTCTTTATAGTTTGTTAAGAAGAAAGAGTCATCTTTAAGCTACTTCAACTAACGTCATATTTCACACTACATTATTTTAATCAAAACCATTGAAAAACATGTAAATATATATTTTTATACAATGCTCGCATTTACAATGCGACAGTGCTATAATCAAAAACTTGAACATCCAAACTACATTGGATAGAATACTTTGAGAGGATTCTAAAAATAGAAAATTGAAGGTAATCAAATCAAATCTATGAAATATATCAATGGATGAAGTCATATGATTTTCTCTTCAACTTCATTAGTGATTAGCTTTTGCATGGTGTATGAAAATGGAATGGATTTTATATTTTCAGAGATGGTGTAGAATGATAGAGAGTGTCGTGGAGTTTGAATTTGGAAAAAGTAAAAGTAGGAAAAATGTGTTTTTGCCGTTCAAACAAGAATTAAGAACTAATGATTTTGACATAGAGAATGTCAACAATTTCAAACTATGACATATTTTCTTCATACTTTGGCCATTTTTTTATTTGTTACCATTTTGGAAAGTTTAAGGGTAACACTAAAATATAGTAGGAGATGTAAAAATCATTAAAATATAACTTGTATGACAAACAAGTCTTTTCTCACTATTATAACAAGTCAAATTGAATACATCAAAGATGGTAGATTATTTTTAAAAATTTGATGAATATCATTATTTGATGGAAAGGAAAATGCCACCGATAATATTTATAATTCAAACCATAAATTAAATAAATTCTAAATCCTTAAATCAAATAGAAAAAATGAATATATTTTGAAAGCTATATATAATTTTAGTTCAACAAATACATCCATTTTGGGGATGGAGTGACCTTTAAGTGTTCACTTATTTGAAAGGTCTATAATCATTTGATGAAATCCAATATCCCCACTCACTATATTTTTTACTTAGCGACTCTGCATGAGTGGAATCTTTTTTATTTTGTTTTATATCAATGAAATCATGTATCTTTTAGAACTGATAAAATTTTAAGTTTCTAGATGAAGATTTGTGAATTATTGAAGAAAATCCATATAAAAATTCAAAGTGTTAGAATTTTTTCCATAGGTATATAGGTTAGGAATGAAAAGCACAGTCTAATCCCTATTCACATGTCATTCTGTATATTTTGAAACTCTGAGACAACAATTATACTCTCAAATTTTAATTTATAATATTTATTTAATTAATATTAGGATTTTTTTCAAAATTTTCAAAATGCGTAGATACTAGGCTTGGTAAACTTGATTTCATAACATTGATTTGTATTGTCTAATTGTGGGGATGCAAAATTAGTGCCATCTACAAAATTAATGGTACTCCAACATTTTGTTATTGAAGAAATTTATACTATACAATAATATTTCATCCAAAATTAATGTAATTATTTTAAAGCTAGTGCAAAATTTGATAAATTCATGTCAAACACACTAATAGGGCAAATCAATTATATAATTGAAGTCAAATTGACATTAACAAGAATGTAGAAATTGTCAAAATTATATATATATATATATACATAATGTCTTACTTTGCAAAGAAATTAGGAACACATCAATGGGAGAATTTCCAACACACCAAAAGCTTGAGTTGCTTGAACACATTCAAGCAACTCTCAAAAAATTACAATTGGATGAAAAAACATTGTTTTTTCATCCAGTCCTGTTTTAGTTTGAAATTATGATAAAATCACACTGGAGGGTGTGCATGCAGGCACCACTGCGAGAATTAGGGTTTAGACTTCCATTGTATCCTCTTCGACAACAATGGCAAGGTGCGCTACTTGGATCACTTGGAGCTTGGCGGAATGATCTCTACACGAGTGCGAGGAAGGTGACGTTCCTTCCTTTTTTTGAATTCGCAGTATTTTCAATTGTATGTTTTGATTCAAGGCACTCGAATTGATCAATTACGGTGAAATTAGGGTTTGTAGTTCTCAAACTGGGATTCCGTCACAAAATTCGCCCGAGATTACCGTGCATTAGAAGCAATGGATTCATTTACGAAGACGACATGCTGCAATTGTCCATGAGGTCGATGTGTGTGTATCGGGAGGCTATTTTCAAGGGGATCAAGGATCGTGAATTAGGCTTTATGTTTCTTAGCAGTTTTAAGTAGGTCATATGCGCTGGGGGCTTTTCTTTCAGTTCATATCTGTGTTCTAACGGACACATGCAATGCTGTTCAGTGAAACGATGATGTTCTGGAGGTAGTTTGGTAGTGCGAATATCGGCAGGATGGGAGGCGATGGCGACGATGTCCATGTATACTACGGCACAGCATTAATTAGTGAGGAGGAGTTGAATCCTCGTAAACGCAAGTCTGCAGTGGATCAAGGTCAAGCTCGCCAAGTTGCTCCGTGGAATCAAGAGGTTAGTACATCTCATGGGGGTTATCTCAGATCGTGTTTTCTGAGGAGCTATTCTGCTCGAATGACTAGTCTAGGGTTTAGAAGACTTTGGATCTATGTGCTTAAGAGCTATTATCTTCCTTCCTGGTTATGATGCGTACTATTTTGGTTCAATTTCTTGAATTCAATTGACAGGTTACAGATTCTGAAGGCCGTCGACGGTTTCATGGAGCCTTCAGTGGAGGATTTTCTGCAGGATATTTCAACACGGTGGGCTCGAAAGAAGGTGTGTCCAAATCAATTTGTTATTAGCTGCATATTCTCCGCGATGGTCCTTACCAGCAGTCCGCCTTTGCCCTGTTCTGAGATTGCGTTTACTGCTTGTATTGAGACCTATCACAATTGAGCACATACCTCGCGGACTTTCTATGCGCCATTTTTTATAGGATGGACTCCACAAACGTTTACCTCCTCTCGACAGTCACGAGCAGACAAGAAGGCACAAGCTGCGTACGATTTTATGGATGAGGATGAAAAGGCGGTATGTTCTTAAGACTGGACTGACGACATCACATCGTTTCCTACAACTTGTTGTCGGTCATATATATCTTCGTGTGTTTGCGGAGCACTTCAACATGTTTAGTATCGCCCTTGTGAAATTTTGAAGTGATGTCTCCTGTCTTGAGAACCGAGTCTCAAATTCATCTTCTTTCTTGGTTTAAAGGAATTTGAAGTGAAGAATTTGGAAGTACGTGCTGAATTTGACACCTTTGGATCTACTGCTGCCGAATATGCACGCCGCGAAGCTGCTAAAGAAATTGGAGACAGGTATCAAGTTTGAGATACAAATATGGTTGTTTGTACTTGTTCATTGCTTCAAGGCAGGACAGGCTGGATGTGGAGGCTGCTCAGAGAAAACTAGGTATTAGTGGCTCAATCGGAAATATGTACCACATGTGCTAATATTCTTCTTCTCGCGTTTGTTCTGCAGGCCCTCAGCAATTCCAGGACCACTAATCGATGAAATCATCGTTCCTGTAAATGAATCCATAGGTTGGAGTTCTCTCCTTGATAGTGACGTTCGGATAGATAAAAGGGCTGCCGTCATGCTACAATAACATCTATTATCTGTTGCAGATCTTGGCATAGTCAGAATTATCTTATCTATCTTTCGATATAGCTCGATTTCAGCGCGTACCTGTAGGCTTGTAGTCTATTTTCTGGCATTTCTGCATTTTCTTTTCTTGTTGTGTTACATATTGACGAGGCTATTGATTCACCTCCCTCTCATTGCATTGTCTTGCAGGTGTGAAGCTGTTGCGTTTAATGGGATGGAGAGGAGGAAGACAGATAGGTCCCAAACATATTGCTGCAGCTTCAGGCAAGATAATACTGTGGGTGAAGTTGTATTTGAGTGTCTGTTGTAAATATGTGGTTACTTTTAGATGTATCGTCTTCGTAACAATGTGCTTACGTATTGTAACATCAGATGCACGGAGGGAAGCCAGAAAAGCAATGATGACCCTTGCTCAGAATGAGTCGAGGAGTAAGATGTCCTCTGGACCAAAAGATTTTCTGACAAAAGACGAGGACTCAACTTTGAGAGATGACGACGATTTAAACATCGAAGTGCCGAAAACCACTCCTGTATGCTATCTAGTTTTACAACGTCATTGCAATATCCAGCGTCAGTGTAAACTTGTGGGAGGAATAATCATTACTAAGCACTTGTCTATCTCTCTCAATGTCGTTTTCTTACACCTGCTTGCAATATGATTCTCTTTAGCATTAGAAATACTTGCTTGTATGGTTGTAAGGACACGTACTTGTATTTTTGGTTATGCAACCTTATTTTGTTCTAGGGAGAAGTTGTAGACATTCGTATTATCAAGTCACTTTCATGACATTCTGCCTTTGGGGATGGTGTTCAGACTTTTGTAATGAATCCGAAAAAGGACTTATATGGACTTGGGTTCGATCCATTCAAAGATGCTCCAGAGTTTCGAGGTATAGCTCACCATCTGTCTGATTACCATTCTATCTGAGATTGAAGACTAATCACTTTAGCACAGAGAGGTTACAATGTTGTCGTCTTCTGCAGAGCGTAAGCGTGCTCGGGAAGAGGATGGTTCTGGCCATGGTGGTTGGAAAGGCCACGCTTTGTCCCTCAAGAGGCCCAGTCTTTTTCGTCCAAATGGTAAAGCTTCTTCCTTTTAGCATTTGCAATTTTAAGTAGATATTACAATATTTGTATTTTTCAGAAGGCAATATCTGGTGCATGTTTGCATTTTGCGAAAAGTGTCATCTTACTTCTTGTTGGTCTTACTTACAAGATTCGCCTACCTATGCACATGGAGACCTTGTGTTTTTATTTGCACATTTGTTTCTTGATCGAGATCGTCTCTGAAGCAATGACTCTGCAATGTACTTAATTTTATTTTGTTGGTCTGTTACAGCGGGGAAGATGGGAGGTGGATTCGGAATAGGAGCCTTAGAAGATTTAGGGGATGAAGACGAAGATGTCTATGACCAAGGTCGTAATATTCTGATCAACCCTAGCTCTTTCTTTGCTGTATTCCGTTAGATGTGCTTGATGTTTTGTACAACCGAAATTGCACAATTTGGTAATCTCGTCAGTTGATAAGCAAGTGCTTTGGGCAGGTTAACACATGTTCAATTTTAGTCTCGCAATTTTTAAATTGTTCTGGGTGCCGAAGTGCTCGCACTGCTCATTTGTCTTATTCAATTTAGTTTGGATGTTTAGGAGGATATAGCTTTACAGCTGTATGTCTACCTCTCTTTACGAAGTTCTCTATCTGGTGCTGATGATTCTTGCTTGAACAAACAGGCATGGCGTTTGAAGTACAGGAGTCGGAAGAGGATGACAAACCAGCAGAACAGCCTAGAAAGCGGCTGATAGAAGATCCCCTTCACAAGGGGACGACCTTGCCAGGGTTTCACATCGCTAGGGAGCCCCTTAAGAAGAAGCCATGGTACCCAATACCAGTCCTTTGTTTATCTTCTCAATGGTGTGATCAAAGAAGTCTATGAAAAGTTAATACATGATTAATTACTTAGTTAAGGTTCTGGTAGGATATCATGTTATTAACAGACGATAATTTTGTGAATTGTGCAGGTTTCCTCCCCCCATTATACCCAAAAACTTTAACTTCATTCATAAATTCGACAAACCTTTGGGTTCTGAGCGTTTACTAGAGAGGCCTGCTCCCGCAGCTGCCCGGCCACCTGATGATCTAGAGTTATGCAAGTATATTGAAGGACTAGCGTCATTTGTAGCCAAAAGCGGACCTCGCCTTGAGGAAATCTCAAAGGAGAAGCAAAGGGACAATCCAATGTTTGGGTTTCTATTTGGGGGCCTTGGTCATGATTACTATGTCCGTAGGCTATGGGAGGAAGAACAAAAGCTTGTGAAGGAAGGCAAACAACAGATTAGAATTGATAATGTTCAAAGTGAGAAAGCAGGACGACAGTCAAATTTCTCACCCCAGTTGGACGCCAACGAAAGGGGCAAAATGCTGGGGGAGATTCCACTACCAAAAGGGGCTGCTCCTGTACAGAGACAGAATGCCCCAGTTGCCTCCATGGTTGGAGCTGATGATCGTGCACGGCTGCAGTCTGCTCTTTCAAGCGTATTCACATCTTCATCTACTGTACGGTGCACTCTCTGGCTTGAACACTGTGGTTCTATCGTTTGACTTCCTTTCTGCCTTGCAGTCAATGTTTCTTGTGTATGTTGTTCGTTCTTGTCAGTGAAGGTTTTATATGTATCTTGAATGATGAATATCCCAGTGACGCTTGTGTATGCAATGTATTACTATGTTTGTAATGTATCTTTTTTCCCATTTTGGAGTCCTCTTGATTCTTTCACCATCATTTGCCGGTAATTGCTGTTGTATATCAGAAGTCCACAATCTAATTTTCTTTTCTCTTGTACTTCTGGTGCCACTTTTGCATGTATGAGGATAATGAATTGAGGATGTTTGCTTGCTGTTGGTCAGGCTGGAGAAACAACTGGAAATACGCAACCGTTCAAAAACGATCTTGCAAAGCAGAGTCGGTTTGAGCAGTTTTTAAAGGGTAAATCAGTAGGAGGCTTATGGAAGCCAACAAGCGGGGGAAGTGGTTTGTCAGAGTCTGAACGTTCTCAAGAAATATTCGAATTTGAAGCTGTTGCACGTTTGCAACAGGAAGGTCTTACACTTGACAAACGCGCTCCTCTAAATGGTCCAGGCAAGCCTGTGCCAGAGCTGGTTGCCATTATGGGAAGTCGCTTTACAACAGCCGGGCTTGCGACCACTACAATAGCGGTGAGTTCGAAGTTCTTGTTGTCTCCTAAATAGTTTGCCTTTCGGATCAAATATTCAAGTTTTATTCTGGACTTGTGGGAAAAATTTTCATTGTTGTATCCATGCTGATATTTAGAGAACTGATTGATACTTATATCCTATTTTAGAGCTCAATCATACAATCATAACTGTGAAATTATGTCAGCACTGCAAATCTAGTCTGACCATTTCTTTGAGGTACTTTCCAATTTATGTTCAATCGAATTATCGACAAAGTTTAAAGGTTTGCAGCTGACGTTAAATCACATCAAAATTGCAGGGCGTCGCTGATGGCAAGGAGCTTGTCTTGCGGGAAGAGACCAAGCAGTATCCAAGGAGAGAAGAGAATCCTTGGAGGCCGTCTCCTTTGCTCTGCAAGCGGTTTGATTTGCTGGATCCCTTCGCTGGGAAGGTAATGCGCATTTCTAGAGGATAGAGGTGGAGTGAGTTGGGTAGTTTGTTTGTGCAATTGCTACTTTCTCATTAATACTGTTTTGGTATTTGGTCTCACTTGTCTGAATTTGTGGGAAGTAGCACCAAGGATGAAGCTCACTTTGGTCCGCCACTCGTCTGCTTTGCGTAGTTTTACTTAACGAAATTCTGTGGCCTGATTTGCTGGTAGGCGCCTCCTCTACCAAAGCCTCGAAGTCGCACAGAATCATTCATTCTTCTCACGAATCCCATGGAAAGCAGTGTAGAGGTCCGACCTCCAACTGTGGATGCAACAGCCGGCCAAAATTCCGGTGCTCGTGGACCCAAATTTTCGGAACTGAACCACACGCGAGATGAGGAGCCTGAACAAATAAGAGATGAGAAGATTGAGCCAATACCTCAAAGACCAGTCGACCTCTACAAGGTGTGTAATTCTTCTTAAACCTTTTTCTGCTGGCATTTTCTTTTTACGTGTGATTAATTCCTGTCAGTTTGAGGTTGCTTAACCAATCCTGACATTCACTTTGGATATTCATTGAATTACTTTCAACTGTTTTTCCCCGACAATATCTCTTTCATGTGCTTTCCTAGTCCATGCCTGCCTTTTTGTCTGAGATCATACAGCCATTCAAGCGCTCTTCTCTGGCTTCCTGGCCTTCCTACTTTCAACATTGTCTCCCGACTAACAGTTTTCTTTCAACTTATTTGTCAAGTGCAAGAGATATTATTGAGAAGTTCAGTTCCGCTTTCAGTGGCGTATTAACTATACGTTCATTGACTTTGAGTCCTCTCCGGGACGTGCATTCATAGTGATATGCAGAGAGTTACGAGAGGGTGGATGAAAGTATCTGAGGGCGGATGGGAACATTCAGCGAGAGGTATGTTGGAAAATAATGTAGTTATATCCTACATACTTGAGTTAGTAACTAACGTAATATTTATCTTGCCAGGCTATATTTTCTGATGACTCGGATGATGAGGACGAGGAGACTGGACCCTCACAACCATCAGCAAACCTACCTGGAGATGTCAGGAAACGTGCTGAAGCTGCTAATGCAGCTCTGAACAGACTCGTTGCTGGTGATTTCTTAGAGTCCCTTGGAAAAGAACTTGGACTGAAAGTCCCAGAGCCAGCTCGACCAGCTGTAGATAGACCTGCAGCCAAGGAAATTGATGGTAGTAACTTGACCAGAAGCAAAAACAACTTTGAGCAGAAAGGTAAGTTTCAGTGATTTTTTCTACAGTACGTGTATTTTTGTTTTGAGCTACGTTGTCTCTCCCAATAAGACTGGAGAGGGAAATTTTTTTATAAGATCTTTCCTTTCAGTTTTTGCTTTCACCAGGACGTTTTGTGGTTCCTTGGGTAGAAGGGGTCGTGACTTGCAGCAGGAATTTGTGCAATTTCTCTAAGATGTCCTTCAGCGCCCTCTTATTATTCCTTTCTTTTGACTCTGAATCTACTATTTTGGTTGCACTCAAGAGTTAAAGAAATTGCTCGAACTTAAGCCAGTCACATCTAGTCGAAATTTTCTCACCTCCTTAGCATATTTTTGTAGACTATTTAATTTATATGGATTTTTTGATGAGTACAGTTAGATTGTCGCTTGCAAATATGATGCCTGTAGTATGCTTCAAAACCATGTTGCGATTGTAAGAGAAGCATAACATGGAGTTTGTAATTTGCTGAAGCTTATTCATCATCTAACCACCACGCTTATGCTCAGGGGGTGAGTTCGGACGACGAAGGAATGCGTCGGTTGGTGCCGCAATTGACCAGCGCAATGAAACATCATCGTTAGGGCGTCAATCACAGATGAATGGCGCAGTTGCTGAGAATTTGTATCGCAGAGAATCGCAGCAGAACTCCTCGCGAGGAAAGCCGTTGCAGACTGACACAACTGAGGCTTTGTTTGGAGTTAGAACAAGACACCTAGATATGCCAGATGATACAAGCAGGTGGGGTGATGATTCGGTTAATGCAAGATCACGAGCAGCAGATACTGAGGCGAAGGCTGTGGGTGCTCCTTCAACAGTGACTCAATATGAGGACACAGAACCTGAGTCAGACTCTGACAAGGGAAAAGCATTGGCCAAGAAGATCCGTAGAGAAGAAAAAAGATTGAAACGAGAGAAGGAAAAGAAGAAGAAACACAAACATAGGAAAGATCATATATCTAGTGGGAGAAAGGTACATTTTTTTTCTCGAATTACTCCCTTCACATGATATTTTTATCATTAAGTTTTGTTTCTTTCATTTCCCATCTCAGCGCAGCGTCCAGCAAGTCAAAGATTTGCTTCTTATCACCCTGACTACCTTCGTACTAATTAGTAAACTGAACCGAGTGCTTACTACAGTGGATCTGTTCTGGTACGTAGTGAGCTTCATGCATGAAAGTTGCTGTGGTTGCAGAAAGAAAAGAGACGAGAAAAGGAAGGGCGGCACCATCGTAAGCACAAACGGCGACGATCTGAATCGTCTTCAGAGAACTCTTCCTCTTCATGATGGCGTGCGAATGTATGCCCATTAGCGAGTCTGGAATGATACGGAATGAATCATTGGTGATTGCATGATATTCATAGCAAACTTTTGTCTTGCATGAGTGCAAGTCCAGTGGTAAGTGGACTTGCCCTGTTCAGTGGACTTTGCAAAAGACTGGATAGGGGTGTTACTATCCTGCTCCTCGGAGCAAGCCTGTGCTCTTTCCCGCAGAGAGATCATGGTGCTGTTCCAACGCAGGTCTACTTATTTACTTGGGTCACGCTTATTCTCTCTTGGGTCGTTCTAGTTATCGCTAGCCATTGTACTGGAGATGTAAATGTATACGTGTATCATGTACAATTTTACTTGTCCAGACTAGTCTAATTTTGTAGACCTAAAGCTCTTATCCGAGTGTACTGGAATAACAACGGTATATTGAGATTCTCTGGAGAGTCGAGCCGAAACCATTGACAATGATTGACATTCCACTTGTACTTTTGAGTTCTATTTCTTCATTGTAAAGCTCTGAGAATTTTGAAACACAGCAGAATTATCGGGAGTTTACATTGTGTTTCGAGGAAATCCCTGAGATTAGGATTTTGAGAGAGTTCTCCCGAAGTTTACCCTTAACCCCTCATCGCCGGAGGAGACGAAAAGTGTCCTCACAGTGTCTGGCAGTCAAATTCAAAGTGCTGTTACTTTTGCATCCGATGTCTGAATTCAATAAAAACTTGTTGGAAAAGATGTGCGTATCTAAGATGTACTGAGTTTTTGAGAGCCCTTCGAAGGTTCAATTTGAGTTCACCACATTGCATTCTGATGGCTGCAACTTCGGGGCTTGTAACTTCTTCATAAAATGTTTTTTTTCAGTAAAATTTTTTGGGTTTTGTTACTCTTCATGTCTAGTTATTGTGGAAAAATTTTCATGTCAATCCAAGTTGTTTTGAATTTTTGGGAGCAATTCAAAGTTCGAAATCCAAACATTTTTGCATTACAATGAACTATTGCTGCTTGTAACTTCTTCATATGTGGATCATTTTCAATCATTTTTGTTGGAAAAGTTTTACATACTAGTCTATTTTGTGTGGTTAAAATTTCATATCAATCCAAGAGGTAATGAGTGACTAAGAAGCATTTAAGTAGAGGGAGGTTCAACCAAAGATGTGATTTTTTGCTACTGTTTTTACTGTTTTTTGACATTTCAAAACAATTTTGCAGACACAATGAGTCAATTGAATGATATTTTTTTCACAAAAATGTTTATCTTTCAGTTTTGAATCACTTTTGTAGTTTAAAGTTTTTTTCATTTGAGTAGGTTTAGAAATCGAATTTCACCTTCAAATGTGTTTTTAAGAAAATTTCAGCATCTTTTTTCAACACTAAAACATAATAATCATTCAATCGATAAGGTCAAATGACCCCAAATTTGTTTCACACCATCTTCAACATGCACACTACAAGATTGTATGGTTGAGATTTTCATACTTCATTGAAATTTAGACTTATAGCACTTGAAAAGCAAGAATGCTTTTACACATGTTTGGACTTTAGGCAATGAGGGGTTAATCCCTAAGCACTCTGACATCCATTTTCTAGACAATGAACAAATTGAAACTAGAGTTTCATCCTCCAAACTACTTGGATGAAAGTTATTCTAATTTGTGGAGATAGTTTATCAAGTTACTATCCTATCTAAGGGTTGGATTTTGATTTGGTGTGACTAGAGTATATTATAATTTTCTAAAATTACAAATGTGCAAGTATGTCAAGTGGTTGACCAAGCCAAAATTGCATGGACTCTAGTTCGAAATTGGATTTGTTAAAATGAGGTAATAGATTTGAAGAACACAAAAAAATTCAAAAAATCACCATGTGAAGAGAACCTCAATTCAAATCCATTACAACAAATTTTCCTCAAAAAATGATTATATTTTGCTTATAATTGAATTTCGAAGGAATTTTGAAATTTTCCTTTCAAACTTTCTAAAAAAATATTGTTCATAGCATTTGTGAATCTAATTGTATGGATGGAATCTATAACTCATAGCCTACAACTTTTATTTGTATATCAATTCCAAAATATGCTTCCAAATAACATTTTATAATGTGTTTTTTCAAATCATGAATTTTGAGGATAAATGTAGGCGTTTAGGAGTTAACCCTTGAAAGGCCCTTGGGTCCCTCTATACAACCTATATTTTGCTTTACAACTCTTCAATTGTGGTTTAATAGATGAGTTATGATACATTTTTATTTACTTTGCACTGAAAAGTATTTGGTCAATGTTTCCTTGATCAAATACCACCAAATACATAATATACTATACAACCACAATTGGCTTTCAGGCCCTTCTGGGGTTAAAGGATGGACTAGTGCCCATGGAAATCATCCCTTTTGGAACTATGTAGCATCATATACTTTAAAGAAAGCGAAAAATTTTCATTGGAGGTCAAACTACTATACAAGATCTCTCCTTTTTGCACAAAATTCCCAAAGATGAACAAGTGCACTCTTGTCTTACATAGATAGAATCTTTGTCATCTATTGGACAAAAAACATCCTCGGCGTCATTTATGGGTTAAATTTGTCCATCCATTTTTGCTAGTGTCATCTTTATTACTATTCTAAATTTCTTTAGCTTTAAACGATGCCAAGACCATTTTTCAACTAATGAATGACAAAGAATTTCTTCATGCAAGACAAATGTGCAACTATTCTTCTTCCGAATTTTGTGTGAAAAGGGGAGGGCTTCTACAATAGTTTGACTTCCAATGAATGCTTTTGTATTTTTTTTTAAGCCAACAATTCACATGGTACCCAAATATATGATTTCCACGGTGACTAGCTCATTCCATCTCTAGTGAACTTTGAAGGAATAATCTAACCTTTGCATTCAAGAATGTTATGAATTTTTAAGAATTAATTCACCAATAAGCACATGCACTTCCTAATTAATGCAAATAACAGACTTTTTCTATGTACAATATCAAACCATGATTTTTAGAATTGAAGTAAAGAATATAAATTAGTAATACCTACATATATTTGTTTATTTGTATTAAATTCAAAAGTTGAAGATTCAATAACACTTGCAACTATAAAATTAGTTATAAAGAAAAAAAAGTATTTGATGAGACCAAAGTTTATTGTACATTAGAATTAAGAAAACCAAATTGAATAGTAAACTACAAATTCCATGATGGAAGATAAAATATTTTGAGATTTTTAATGATAAAAATATAGATTCAATATGATTAATAAGGTATTTTAAAATAATAATTTATGGTTGCAATTTCTTATTTACAAGCATTGCTTTTAGTTCTAGCCTTTAGTTGTTCATGGCAATAGAATCTCACTAATTTTTCAAAATATTTTGATTTTCAGTTGTTCAATAGAAAATTGATTAAAAGTTATATATTATTGATTTTCAATTTTAGTTTTTATATAATAAATTATGTGATCATTTATAATATTTACATTCAAAATAAATTCTAATTATATATGTATAATTCAAATTCAAAATATATATTTCAAGATTTTTTTTTATCTTGATGGAACATAAAGGTACCTCAAAAGCAAATAAAGTTATCACTTGCCTATTCTTAATACCTTGAGCATGTCTTTAAGGATACTTCAAAATGGAATTGCAGTTATTGGAGAAATACCTTTACTTTTAACAACAATCACTTCTTTTTGTTTGTCAATTTTAGTATCAATCACGGCATTTCTAAATTTCATATCCAACACTTTAATAAAACTATCAAGCTCTTGTCTTCCTTGTTCATGTTGGACATTCAATAGAAGTGGGTCAAATAGAGAATTAAATGAGGGCCCATCTATTGTTAATTCCAATATTTCTTCAACATCATCTACAAAAAATAATGAAGAAAATGATTGTGGTATCAATCAAGTTAAAGATTCATCAACTAAACCTAATATTGAAGCATGTGGTCAAAGTGATTCTTTAACAGATGTAAATGAAAGTCAAATAGAATCTACATGTAGAGACATTCAACAAAAAATTGATAATGTTCAGAATGGTCAAAATGAGATTAAACAATTAAAGAATATAATAAAAATAGAAAGTGAAGCACTTGCTACTCTCTATCATGACTTAGAAGCAGAAAGAAATGCTTCCGCTATGGCTGCTAAAGAAACATTAGCAATGATTACACGCCTCCAAGAAGAAAAAGCTATAATTCAAATGGAAGCACGACAATACAAATGTATGGCAGAAGAAAGAGCCATTCATGATCAAGAAGCTATTGATGCATTAAAAGAAATGATTGCAAAACATGACAATCATTGTGACAATTCAATTTGTACAAATAGTTCATCTTTACCATATACATATAATTTACATTTAAAATCAATTCACATTGATTTAAATGATAAAGAATGTGTAGAAAGATTAGTAGATTATTTCAAAAGAATGAATCCAAAAGATCAAGAGGTTATTCTTGAACTCATTCTTGGTAATTGTTTAAAAATACCTTATCAAAGTTTTTACAATAATAATGTAGATGATGTACAATATGATTTGAATGAAGTAAAAAGAGTTTATGATAGTGTCTCTAATGGTCAAATTTCAAATGTAAATAACTCTATTGATTTGGAAATGTCAAAGGAATAAATATATGCCTCAATATGTGTAAATTTTTTATATTTTAAAATAAATTCTCTTAATAAATTACACAAAATTTCCATCATGTTTTTAAGTAATAAATCTTTAATTTTTGAAACTTCTAGAGACTAATTTCACCAAAATTTTAGAAACAAAGATATTTGAATTCATTTGATAAATTCATAATCTCATTTGATGAATCCTTAACTTGATTGATTAGAAATTTGATTAGAAAATTTTGTGATTAACAATAATTTTATAATTAACAATAATTTTATAAATAAAACTAGATTAGAAACTTCATGAATTTAATTTTCTAATATCGAGTTTTATTTTCCAATTAGCATGTGACAAAATGACCAATATATATGTTTATCATTGAATTTATAATTTATTAAGGCTGTACTTTTATTGTTTCCTTACAAAAGTGATAATTAATATTAGGAAATTTATATATATATATATATATATATATAAATCCTTCAAATTTTGATTTAAAATTATATCTTGTAGTGTATATAAGTAAAAATTTAAATATACATATCTAGAATAACAAAGGATGTTGCACATTCTTTACTCAATTTATATAATGCATGTCTAAACAGTAAATTGATTGCAATTGTTAATTATTTTTTCTGTAAATTTTTTAATTTCATTATAAAAAGAAAAAAGAAAAGAAAAATTACAAAATGATATATACACTTAAAGGAACAAGTGTCCACTGATATTTGAAGGTTCCTATGATCTCAATTTTCGACAAGATTTTTTAACCCTAAAAAATGTGCCTATGACAACAGATCTAGGCTTTACAATCCTTTAGTCTATTTGTTTCCATTTTTCAATTGCATATTGATAAAAAAATTAAATCATATACCTTCCGCATGTTATAAAAATTTTAAATCTTTTTTGTGAAAATTTGAATTTATTGTTAATTATTTAAGGAAAAATGGTAGAAAATTCATATCCAATACAAAATATCATCAAAAAATCTGATATTTTCACCATTGGTATACATTATATTTTATTACATCATGGTATAAATTAAACCAAATTTAACATATCATACCGTCAACCCTAATTTCAAATTGGAGCTTACCAAGCATCACAAAAGAATCACACAAAATCAAAATAATTTTTTAAAATTTGTATTTCTTATAGAATTCATTTCTATCTACATTGAGAGATTTGATTGTTCAATTTGGACTAGAAATGAGAAAGTTATGGAGAGTCTTGTTTTTTGGCAAGCATAGCCATCTTCTTTCAAAAACACTTTTTGAATTTAGTTTTTGCACTTTAAGAAAAAGAAAGCTTCACATGGTTTACTTTGTTTGCTAGAACAATCTGACTATAGGATTAGTGTATTTCAATTCCATCTCAAAGCTATTAACAATTTAGTTTTTTCTTCTATTTCATACCTACATCTACTTAACAATTTTTTTCTGTGTGAAAATCAAGTCTTTTTTGGGAATAATCTTTTCAAGAATGTCAATTCAATTCTTCAACATAAAAAATCCTAAAATCAAAATGCATATTGGAAATATTTGAAGTCTTATAACTAGTCACACAAGGAGCAAGAATAACGATTTCAAAAAAAATTAAAAGTTTTTCACTTTGCAATATATAAATGGCAATTTGGAGTATTTTTTTGATGAAAATAGGCCTTGTTCTTTTAGAGTAATACATATTTATGAATAGAATGTAGGAATAGGAAATTCTATGTCATTATAATAGTTAAGTCAATTTTATGTCTTTAGGATTTCAATTGAATCAATGATATTTGTGTTCAATTATATCTTCATTGTTGATTGCTTAATTATGTTGCTTAATTATTTTTTATACAAGTTGACTATCCCTTCATAAACAACCACTACTATAGTTGTTCAAAAATTGGGAGCCGGTTGGGAAAGAAATAAAATGAAAATGAGGAATTGGGCTAAACAAGTTTGTGGTAGTGATACATATATAATTTCAAATGCAAATACAAATGAGTATATAGATGTAGACATAGATATTTAGGGATACATAAAAAGACATGCATTCATACGAATATAAAAATTATTGTTGACACAAGTGCAAATTATCTTATATCTTTTGGTAACAACTTGAGTTTAGGATTTGTAATCAAGAATTTTACCTTTCTCAATAAAACCCAAGATTATAGTATAGAGGTTCAAAATCCAAGGAATGATCAAATAGTCTAACGCATTGTGATTGAAGTCACTTTTATAATAGAAATATCTTATAAATTAGATTCTAATGGAAAATAGTACAAAAATAACCCATTAATTTTAGGTTAAGGATATCACTCATTTATCCAATCACTAATTTCTATTTGACACATATGAATGCAACAAAACAAGTATGCAATCCCCGTCTTATTCTAGTATGAGGATAAATAAGTAATATGCTTAAAGCAAGGATAAACATGACATATAGCTTTAAGCACCATAGTATCCATTTCCTGTTGCATTTGCTTAAAGTATAGGCTCACAATATTTCGCTTAAAACACCACTCATTACTCAACAAGCCATAGTTAGTATAAACAACTTCACTCAAACCATCACAATCTTGATATTGCTTATAGCATTCTTTGTTCTAACTTGCTTTAACCCCTCATTGTTGAAGGTCTAAATAGCTCCCAAAACAACATTCCTTTAGAAGTGTTACACATATAAATTTTACTTAGGTATAGAGATCTCAACCATAAAATCTTGTAGTGCACTTCTTGTAGATGGTGTGCATCAAATTTGATGTCATTTGACTATATAGATTGCAAGATTAGAATGTTTTAGTGTTGAAAAAGGATGTTGAAATTTTCCCAAAAACACATTTCAAGGTGAAATTCAGTTTCTAAATCTTCTCAAATGAAGAAACTTGAAACTACAAAGTGATTCAAAATCATCATACAAACACATTGATGAAAAAAAATTCATTGAATTGACTCATTGTGTCTACAATACGACTTTGAAATGTCAAAAAATAGTAAGAAAAGTTGCAAAAAATACTTCAAAAACTAATTAAACCTCCTACTAAAATGCTTCTCAGTCACTTATAACTTTTGGATTGACATGAGATTTTGTAAATACAAACTAGACTAGTATGCGCAACTTTTCCAAGAAAAATGATTGGAAACGAACATTGTATCAAGAAGAAACAAGCTATCTAAGTTCACTGTAATCCAAAAATGTTAGGATTTTGAACTTCGAATTGCTCCCAAACATTCAAAACAATCTAGATTGACATACAAATTCTACCACAATAAGTAGACTTCAAGGGGAAAATAATCCAACAAATTTTATTGAAAAAGAACATTAGATGAAGGAGATACAAGCCCCCGAAGTTGCAGCCATCAAATGGAGTTTGGAGAACTAAAATTGAACCTATGAACTTCAATTGGCTTCCAAAAATTTAGAAAATCTTGGATTGATTTGAAAATTTTATCACACAAACTAGAAGAGAGAGCGCAACTTTTCCGACAAGTTTTATTGAATTCGAACATCGGATGCAAAAATTACAACACTTTGAATTTTACTTGAGGACACTTTTCGTCCCCTTCGACGGTGAGGGGTTAAGCAACTATAGAATATATTCTTTCAATAATCATCTTTATAACTTATCTTCAATCTACACACTCATTTTCTTGTAGTAATTCTATATTGATTTGCTTAAAGCCATTCCATTTAAACAGTCCAATTGTAATCTTTCATCAATTCACTATACAACTAAACAATTGCTTTAAGCTCACAAACACAAGGCTATCAATTACTGAGACTTCCTTATGTACTCCATAAAAATCTAGATTCAAACACATAAACATTAATATAGCTTCAAGCTAATAACTCAAAATTCACTTATCCAATCCCTAGATACACTCACAATTTCTTACCACACCCAATCCCTGAGATTTTCACATACAATTACAACAATTGTATACTCAATAAATAATTCTCTTCTTCAATTTACAACATGCTTTAAGTCATTAAATAATTTCTAGCAATACAACTTCTAATCTCATTCACATCACACCTACAGGACATCAACTCAAATTACATACACTACTCACTAATCTGCTTTGAGCATTATTATAACATACAACACTCAAAGCTTCCATAAATTGATACAATCATTCAATAAAAATTCTCACTGGCTTCCATTTAAAGCTTCAATCCTTACACACAAACAAATGCTTTAAGCCTTAATTAGATCACACATTGCTACAAGCTTATACAAACAGATGGAATGATTTAATCAAGTAGTCACAAACAAACAATTGCTTTAAGCACAACAATAATAATTCCTTTCATAGGAAAATTCCACACACACAATTGCCTAATCACTGGGACTTTGAACTCAATCTAAATACACAATAAAAGATGCCCAATCACTGGAACTTATACACAATTATATATATACTTAAAGCTTCTTATTACAAAAAGATTAAAATCACATAAGTGTTCCAAAACTCACATACAACCTGAAAACAAAGAGGGGAAGAAGAGAGAGAGAAAAGAGACAAGGAAAATCACTTATCAACACAACTTAAGCGATTGTCCAGATCCTTTCCGATCTAACTGTTAAAACTCATCCATTGTTCATTTGAAAACCCACGGCAATTCCTCAAATCACTTGACATTTCATCACCTATCACCATGTGTTTCTAAAACCAAAGATAAAATGATCTCTATTCACACTTCAAAACAAAAACAAAAGATTTACTTTAATAGTTTTATATCTACAGGATTACACAAGCCCATAAAGAGATTCTTAAAAAATAATAAAGTGTCCATCTTCTACATGTGCTCAAAGTGCACTACCTTTGTACAAGGGTAGAGAACATGATTTGTTTCCAAAGATGCAATTGCTTGCAAAGGAGCACCTTTGAGTTAGGAAAAAGTGCCAATCTTTATTGAATTTTATACTACTTTCTAAAAATCAAACATCAAAGTATCCATTTTTTTGGCATTTATCAACATTCTTTTTTGTGCAAAATTTTAAGAGATAAACTTTTTTAGGCTTGGATTTTTACAAACATACTATTTTGAATGCAAATTTATGAATAATCCATATTTCTTTTTCATTTTCAAAAATTTTATTCCAAAATTCATATATTTACTAAAATAGGCCATATTGAGACAAAAGCAGCAAGTGTTTCTTGCATGAACTTCTTACAAAGTTTCTAATAGTTGTAAATATCTAAATGTAGAAATCATATGGTCTTTCAATTTTACCTTAAAAACTTGGGTTCTGGTCAATGACATTGTAGAGGCTTTGGAGATTCAATTAAGAATCTTTCTTCATTGTCTTGGCTTCTTCATATGCATCAAGGAGGTCAAATTCTTCGGAATGTTAAGATTTTACCTTGGTTGATTTTTCCAAGTTAGTACCTTCCATACATCCATTTTACAAGTTTGAGTGAGAGAAAAAGGGCAAGAATATATTATATTAATTAGGGTTTTTTGAAGCCAATGGCACCATGTCTTTGGTATTTGGAAATTTTCTCCGAAAATTAGAGTTTGGTGACTTTGGTTCAACATAGTTTTGACTTTGGAATTTTTGACCTTCTTGAAGAGTTGAAGTTTAGAAATGTGACTTAGGAAGAAGCTGGGAGGTAATTTGAAGCTTCTTGAAAAATATCCTCGATGAGGTTGCTTGGAGCCTAGTAAAGCATCTAAAGCTTCTTGGAGTTCAAGGGAGTTGTCCTCACCTTCTTTTGCATTTTTTTAAATATATTCCAATCAAAAAAGGGTGACTGCATAGTTGAGTGGACCAAAATCATTGTCACGATGATGTTTTTATGGAACCTCTTCTTATTGCAAGAACTATTGCATATAATAAAAAAGTTTTACATTTTATTCTATGTATCGTTGCTTAAGCAACCATGTAATTAATGTTTAGAAACACTAGAAGAAAACACGCAGTCGCCCGACTGCGAAATTTAGACACTCAGACGTCGGATCCGACATCAGGCATGTCGACATAGATGTCTAATCACATCGCGTTTGCAAAAATAGGGTTTTGACATCCAAGAATTAGCATGGACAGCGGCATGCTAAGCACCGGACATCCAAAAAAACACTGGTCAACGGGTGCCAGAACTCTGCCATGTGGCTACAAATTTGGTGCCACGTGAGCACGGGTAGCCAGGTTGGCAATTTTCTCATCCATCCAATTTTGGTGATGTGGCATCTGATGTGTACATTGACCGGGGAGTCAACAGTAGGTGACGTGGCATCTTCGAATGCTGACGTGGACAATTTTGGTGCGTGGA
Source organism: Straminergon stramineum (assembly GCA_963920665.1). Classification (NCBI taxonomy): domain Eukaryota; kingdom Viridiplantae; phylum Streptophyta; class Bryopsida; order Hypnales; family Calliergonaceae; genus Straminergon; species Straminergon stramineum. The sequence goes on from OY987272.1 coordinate 5,701,815, forward strand.
GAAGCCTCTTCTGGAGCTTTCTACATACGTCTGGAAGATGTCTTTCCAGACATCAAAATGTCTAACATGATGTTGTCCTAGACACAACTATGTTAACGACAATGTTTATGCGGAACATGCACTCCCGGTAAGCACGTCGATTCTAACGCCATTTGTGTCGTCTGAGGCTTTCACAGTGGGGAATTTGACATGGTTAAGGACATGTTCATGCTATTTTCTACTAGACGTGTGGTGCGTTGGATGTCAACATTCACATGTACAACATTTTTACAAGTAACAAATCATTGTAGACAATGTGTGCATGCTTCGTACCAACGTCCTTGAAGATTGGGTTTGAGCATGGGATGTCTGAAATGACACTAACTAGTTAGGCAATTGACAAGCACAAGTCTGTGTAGACAATGTTCAAGACGTGTATAGGGCTAGGTTTAATGACATGCATGCATAGCTTTTGATGCTTCCACGTTTAGGGCAAGCTTAGATGTGATAGCAATGTGCACTGTGAGACGTGAATGAAGACATGTTGTAGACTTCACAGACATTGACACTGAATTGAAGGGGTCTAGGATTATGTCCTACCTAACAACATGGTGCATTCCTATGTGCGCTTGTAGACACACGTTTAGACATCAAAACAATGCGGTGCAACATTGCAATGATCGTGAGGACGTTGAACATTAGACATTGTGCCCACATTTGAAGAGACCTAAACAATACTCTGGCATGGCACGTATTTACCAAAATTGGTTTTACACTATATCAATGAATGACATTGCATAGCAAGAGAGCTTAGCACAATCACAATACTTGAAATACATGCACCATTCAATGGTCCTTTAGGCAAACAAAAAATACATGCACCACCTTTAGGCAAATAAAAAATATCATATTCATATACCGGTAAAGTGTTGCAAGGAAAAAAAATCTCCATGAGGAGAACAAAGCTTTTGTAAAAGGGAATATAGCACAACATGCCCCACAAAAAATATGATAGACACTAAACCCGTTAAGATAATCATGAAATAGTGCCACCAAGAAGTTCTCACAATGTTGCATGAAGCGTCCTCTATGTCTAAGCAAACATCTGAGCGTTGAAGGCGAGGTCTCCATGGACAGAAGGAGTCTTGCAAACAAACGCTCGACGTTAGTGACAATGGACAAACAGACAACTGAAGGCCTACTAGCCACATATCCATGCTTTTGAGAGAATCAAAACACACCTCAATGGTCATTTCTTTCGTGATGCTTCTCCTTTTCGGGGCTGCCCCCCTCCTGTAAGGGGATTCGGTTTGGGCACTTGCTGTATGGTTCCCTTCGTAGCCTTCACAGTGGTGACCACTTCTGTTGGCTTTGGTGTTGGCTTCAAGGTCCTTGTCACTCGATTGATGCGAGACGAAGATCCCTTAGATGGAAGATTTTCAACCTGATTGCACATAATACCACCGTACATACTATTAGAACTAAATGATAAAACACTATAATAAGAAAGAGATACAGAATGTCCAATACAATGTCTAAAACAACACACCAATGTCTACCTCCCATCTATGTTCTTGTCAAAACCAACATGAGAAATACCTCTCGAGGGTTGGATTGCTCTGCCAAGGCAATAGGAGTACCCTCTCCCTCGCCGGATGCAGGCTGAGCCACTATGGCATATGGATCCGCAAGGACATCCACGGGAGCGCTCACCATGTTATCAACAAGCGTTGCAGGGGGGTTAAGGGCTACTCCGTCAAGGCCGGGAGTGGTATCCACAGCAGCATCAACCTTACTTTGTTCGGAATCAATGTCTCCTACGTTGTCCGGGGGATGGTCCATCAAGTAGTCAACCTCAAGCTCCGCGTCCTCATCTGCATCCACGCCAACGTCTGCACGAACTTCACCAGCCTGCACAACATTGGTTCTATTTCCATCAACGTCACCTGCAGCAGTGTTGTGACTGTCAAAGACTTGGGGAATATCGGTGTAGACGTTGCCCTGCAAGAGTGCCAGGCCTCCGGGCGTTGATGCAAGCATCAGATGTTGTACACTGTCACGGCCAAAGGATTGTACAAGCAAACGAATCAAGTTAGTCATCTCAGCAAGACGATCTCCAATCTCTGATGTTGCTGCACGCACTCCCTCGATGTCCTGGGGGGATGCATATCGGATGTTTGCATTGCGGAGCTCTTTTTCACGCCGGGCAAACTCTTCTTTGGTGGCACGCTGAAGCTCATCATCCTGGGGTATGCGTCCCAGTTTCAGAGTCTGCCAATTATACATCACAAGCTCATTGTTAGTCTAAAGAAACAGTAAAGAAAACATAAGATGCACATGTAGACATTGGTGAGGAAATAAATAGGAGGCCACTTGTCAACACCCATGCTTATACATGCATCATAACAACATGAACTAATGTTGGTAAGGACAACAAATTTAGCATAGAAACATTGAAACAACACTTAGAGTGAAGCACATGTTACCAACTCCCCCATCAGACGCTTCTCTATGGACCTCATCTGGGTTTCCTTGTTGTTCTTAGACTTTGAAACTGCACGCATCTGCATTGACTTCTCTTGAGCCTTTGCTGATCTACGCTTTGCTCTGAGCATTTCCCAAACCAAGGGGTCCAAGCCCACGGGCATAGGCAAATCAAGGTCAATGAGCCTCATGAGGCTGTGGCGTACATTGATCAAAGTCTTCGTCACAAACTGAGCATACCAGCCTGGGTTGATCTCAAGACCACCTTTAACAGTCCAGTCTGGTGGGGCAACAAAATCAAGTGAACTTAGAGTCCAAAGTACTGAGTCATATGATAAATTGACATCTTCCTCAACACTGAAACGTCCGAGACAACATGTGGACGTCTGTTGCACCAACACCAAAACGCAAACCATTACAACAACTCCAATGTCAATTAATACCTGCTGCCACGCGTTCAAAGAACCGCATCTTGTCCTTCATTGGCTGGTCGCCCCACCCATATGCCGAGTGGAGATCCTTTGCAAATGACTTCACGTCATTTGCAAGATATTCAGTGGCTTTTCCATAAGGATTGCCACGTCGGTCCACCTTCACTACTTGCTTATCCACCTTTGTAGTGTCGTCCTTCTTCATGGTCCATTTCACACGATTCGAGGGTGGAGTTGGAGTTGGAGTTCGCTCCTTTTCCAACATCAGTGTGTCGGGATCATCGTCTGAGGACAAAGATGAATCCCCTTCCTCGTACATTTGCCTGTGCCATGAAGACCACAAAGTCAAACCAAGAACATCTCTGCTGCATAAAGACATACGACATCTTCATCGATGTCTAGAACAATGTCTACATCAATGTCTCATGACAAAGCCGGTGCTGGAATCAGTGTCTACTAGCAAAATTACGTTGAAGTGAGACTCACTTGACAATACCTCAATCAGCTGAATGGACTTCACATGGACTCACAGTGTCATGCTACTACAGGCAAGCATTCTCTAAGAAAAGCTGAAATTGGAAACAAAGGGACAAAATGAAAGCACAAACTTGGATTTTGAGGGATCATCCGAGTCATCGCTGGAACCCTCATACTCCACTTCATCTTCCGGGTCAGACTCCTCCACCTCCTCTTGTGCCATGCGTGCTCGGCGCTTCTTCAATGGTGGACTCCTCGCAGCAGCCTTCCCCTTCCCCTTCTCTTGTTGGCGGCTTGTCACTTGCCACTTGTCATTGCCATTCTTGGAGCGCTTCTCTGAGGACGAAAGATTCTGGACCACTTGACGTGGCCTAGCATCTGATGAAATTCCACGGCCACGTTGTGACTCTAGTCCACGCTTCATTGGCAATTTCAAACGATTTGGTGCCATTCTTGGTTCTGATGAAGGCCACTTCACAAAATCTTCACCTGCTACCTGGAACAAACATGCTAGGAAAAACACCAAACGGGATCATTGTGACACTTCCTAAACATCACCTATGGCGCCCGAAGCTAAACATGCAGCACTTCACATGACTGAGACGTCTATTACAACATCAGTCTCAACATCTAGACATCATTCTAGGGTTCATTCACGTGACCTTCATATACTTCAAGATATCGAAAAGGATTTCAGTTCAAAAACTCGCAGAGACAAGGCAACAAAAAGACGAATAAAAGTTCACAAATGGAAAAGTCAATCTCAGCTCCAGCTCCAGTCAAGAGGGTGTCGACACGGCAGCAGGGTCAGCGCTCGGACCAATGTCCAAAACATCATTGAGACATCCGTTCAAACGTCTAGGGAAACACTTTGCAGTCGTGACCAACCTCAAGGGTTGGATTTCGACCATCACCCAGGCGTCCCCCAAAATCACTGTAAAGCTAGATTTGATGAGGAAAAACACTCGCAGAGACAAGGCAACAAGAAGACGAATAAAAGTTCACAAATGGAAAAGTCAATCTCAGCTCCAGCTCCAGTCAAGAGGGTGTCGACAGGGCAGCAGGGTCAGCGCTCGGACCAATGTCCAGAACAGCGTTGAGACATCCGAGAGGACGTCGAGGACAGCACTTTGCGGTCGTGACCAACCTCGAGGGTTGGATTTCCACCATCACCCAGGCGTCCCCAAAAATCACTGTAAAACTGGATTTGATGAGGAAAACACTCGCGGAAGACAAGGCAACAAGAAGACGAATAAAAGTTCACAAATGACGACGTCAATCTCAGCTCCAACTCCAGTCAAGAGTTGTTGTGGACTAAAAGTGGAGGGTAGAAAAACACTCGCGGAGACAAGGCAACAAGAAGATGAAAAAAAGTTCACAAATGAAAACAAAAATCTCAGCACCAGCTCCAGTTAAGAGGGTGTCGACAGGGTTTAGGGTCACCGCTCCGACTAATGTCCACAACAGCGTTCAGACATTAGTTCAGATGTCTAAGACAACAGTCGGCAGTCGTGACCAACCTTGAGGGTTGGATTTCCACCATCACCCAGGCGTCCCCAAAAATCACTGTAAAACCGGATTTGATGAAGAAAACACTCGCTGAAGACAAGGCAACAAGAAAAATTACACACCTCCTGCCATGACGCTCACACCCTTATGCTCCTCCCAGCGACCTTCACACCCTTGCCGCGACCCACGGTACGCAACCCGCAACCTCGATCACTCCACCACAATGTGGAAACTACGCTGCCTCGCCCATCACCCAAGGCTCTTCCGAATTGCAAAGGCTCCTCCGAATTGCAAAGCTAGACAAAATTCAAGAACACA